>CAUDNR010000290.1:13185-28800 GCA_958430865.1 Entrophospora sp. SA101
TCCCAGTTGACGAAAAAACCTTTTCAGATGGTACTAAGCTTGCCGGTATTATTATTACTACTACTATCGTTATTATTATTATTTATTATTGTTATGATAATATCTCGCCTTTAATGGTTCAAATTATTTGTTTTACTTGTTATGAATTTGAATATCCGAATTACATTGAAAGTTTTATTCGAATAAACGAATAAAACGAATAGAACGAATAATTCGAATAGAACGAATAATAATAATTCGAATTAAAATAAGAATTTGTATTACGAATAGAACTCAATGACTTTTATCCTGCTATGATATATTGTATTTTGCTTTTGAGTAAATGAATGTTTTTTTTGTCATTCTAAGTAATGTAGGCGGACCCATCTCAACTAAATGTCTATGCCATTAAATTCTGCACTAAAATTCCAGACGTAAAAATGAATGTCAAGAGAAATTTTTTTAACCGGATAAGCCGTGTAAGCCGATAAATTTCTTAGCCGGCTAATATCACTATACAAACCTAACAACATTGTAAAAGAAAAATATGCTTTGTATTGAAAATGTAAAAAATTGAATGCAATGTATTAAATTTTCTTGGTACAGTCAGAGACTCCTATATAGTCGCATCCTATATAGTATAGTCACATTTTTTTGTTATTTGAAAATTCCCTGCTACTACATCGTAAAAAAATGTTCTGTATAGTCACAAACACTATAGTCACCAAAATTCTTGAAATTTCGCTAGATCTCGAGGTGTGTGACTATATGGGAGTCTGACTGTAATGTGATGATTACACGAACTCGCAGCAACCTATTAAACTCTTGTTATTATATATTGGTATCACACGCTTTTAAGCAAAGTTTTTTGTTGGTATGATTATCATAAAAACATTTCTAAAATCAGAATAATTAAATTTTGGATCAGGCCATGATAACCGCTATTTAAAAATCGTATGATACCAAGTGAAATTGTGCAGATTTTTGTACAATCATATAAAATTTACACAATAATATTATTTTATTTACTATTACATATCAATATTTGAGAAGATCTTTTGAATATGCACCACACACTCAGGGTTTTAATATACATAAAAACTTTTTTTTTGTAAAACATAGGGATAATTATAATGATCATGCAATCAATTTTGTGATCAAATATCGTCAATCCTTTCTAAATTGTT
This sequence comes from Entrophospora sp. SA101, assembly GCA_958430865.1. Lineage (NCBI taxonomy): Eukaryota > Fungi > Glomeromycota > Glomeromycetes > Entrophosporales > Entrophosporaceae > Entrophospora > Entrophospora sp. SA101. The sequence goes on from CAUDNR010000290.1 coordinate 14,352, forward strand.
ATATATAAAGTATGTTTCGGATTTAAATTAAACTCCACGAAAATCATTCCAAATTTGAAAATTTGCATTATTAAAAAAAAAGGAGGTTAATAAATAATTTTAAAAAAATCAAGATGCTTAATACTGATGTATTCGACCACTTGTCCAAATCATTGTTTCGAGTTTTTACAAGCGCAGAAAATTATAAATTTCCGTTAATTGACTCAGATTTAAGTAACGATATATTGGAAGAAACTTTCCCAAATCCATCCTCAATATTTATTTCTACTTGCAATTTAAAAAGTAGAGAATCGATTTCATTTGAACAAGATGTAGAATTGGAAAAAACTTATGAAGACTCTCAGAATCTAATTTATTCCAATATAACCAATATAATTAATATACATTCAAAAGAGATAACCATAACAAAAAACATACAATCAACAACACAAACACCAACAGCACATTTATCATTATCATTACCATCATTGAATGGAGTTGATGGTGGTGATTCTTTGAATCTAGAAAGATTGAAGTCGCCAATAACTCGTATCAACATTTTTGATTTTGATGGGACATTATTTGCATCACCCAAGCCTAATCCAAAATTATGGAGTAAAACATTAATTGGAGTTTTGTTAAACCAATTTACAGATGGCAAAGGTTGGTATCAAGATTCAAGATCTTTGGATCTAGGTGAGCCTACAGAGTCAAACAAATGGAATGAATGGTGGAATAAAGGTCTACTAGACAATGTCAAAGAATCAATGAACGATCCAAAATGTTTGACGGTTTTTCTAACAGGTCGTTGTTATGCAGTTTTTAGTGAGACCATCACTAAAATGTTGGAGGATATAGGATTACATTTTGATGTTTTAGGCTTTAAGCCAATTCATATGGCTCTTGAATGGAATCTTGTTTATAGTCAAAATAGTGTTAAAAAATTAGGCATTGATTATTATAATTATATAATTAGTCAACCATGTGATCTAAAGCCTCCAGCATCTACAAAAAAATACAAGTTTCTTTTTATAGATAATCTGCTTAAACAACATCCATTAACAGATTCGATTCATATTTGGGAAGATAGATGGGAACATATTAATGCATTCAAAAATTTATTCACCGAATATAAATCACAGAATATCATTAAAGAAGGAATTGTTCATGGGGTTGAAATTCCAGAATGTTATTATGATCCTCATAAGGAATTTAAAATAGTAATGGATATAATTAGAGACAACAATTTAAAAGTTAGTAATGGTATTTTATCTCGTTATTCCAAAAAAATAGATTTATTTCGCAGAATTCAATTTTTGGGAATTTTTATAATACATGATCACATTAAATTGCTATTTGAAAACTTCCCTCCACCTAAAAGTAAGGAATACGATTGGTCATATAGTTATCCTTTTGTATTAATAAAAAAATGGCCAAGTTCGAATTATATAAAAGACAATGATATTAATAGCAAAAGAAAAAAGATTGTCACAATGCGAATTACTGCCATGGCAATTGTTTGGAAACAACATTACTGTCTGAAAGTTGAAATGGTAGAACCAAACGGACAATCAAAGTTGGAAAATGGGTTTTCTCATAGTGAATTATATAGTGATTATGGTATAGAAATGGTCAGACTTGCCCATAATAAAGGATTATCAGATTATGATTATGATTGCGATGATAATTTTGACTATTTGACATACAGAAAAATTAAATGGAGACATATTCCAGAAAGACAGCAAATAACTATTCAAGGTGTTGTTGGGGCAAAATATATTGTTGGCTGCTAGATAATAACAATTAATAAATTAATTGTATTATATAATATAGGATTTAATAGAATAATTAATAGAATAATTATATTGTATTTATTTTATTTATTTATTGTACCATTCATTAGATTTCAATAAAAATATATTTTAATAATATTAATAATAAAATTGTTATGTCTAAAATGTATCAATTGCATAAATGAAATTGATTGATTGTACTAAAAGTATGAAATGCCAGTTTTTCTGCTGCTGATGATCATCACCATCATCTCTTACTTTTTTTCTTGAGTGAACTAAAATCCATGAAAAAATCCACATATAAAGAATATTTTTTCATAATATGATACTGATCATCTAGAGTCATCAACAATTATAGCGTGCGTAACTTCTAAATGCATCAGGTCCTCCAGTTTGTGTTAAAGCAAAAAATTAAACCGATAAATTTGAAAGACTGCGAAATGTTCTTTCAACTTATCGGTTTGCTTTTTTGTGTTGATATAGTTTTATGAAAAATTATTAGAGTTAAAAATGGGCATTTTACTAATTATTTGTAAAGATTTCGACTGTATCTTTTACAGGGGTAGGATTGTAACCTGTCCAATTGGAATACCCGGGGGTTTTGATACAAGATCAGGAATATCATCAAAACTAATATATACTTAAATTCTTTACTTGGTAGACTCTCTAAGGATACTAATAGTTGCATCAGCATATCTAAAGTTTCTATATTTAATGAATTTCTCGTCTCATTTTTTATGAGAAACCCTATTTCACGATTTGTAGATGAAAAAGGATCATTATATCAATTAATTAGTTTAGAAATGCATCAGAAATAATATTTTTTGTCATAATTATCTAAAATTGGTTTAAAACTATACAGGCAACCCGTTAAACCGAAGGCAATTCTGCAGTAACTTTTCTTCGGATTAACGGGGTTTTTTATAATCCAAAGTTATTATTACGGGGTAATAAATTTAAAAATTTAGGATTTAGAATTCAATGATAAAAATAATCACTCTTTTAGAATTTCAGAACAGTAGTTTCACTGACATTATATTTAGATGCAAGCTGGTTAATTTTTTATGTTTGGGTCTATTTTTTTTCATATTTCTATTTTTTGTAAGATTTTTATAGGCGTATGTTTTCTTTTAATACCCCAACTTCTTTTTCAGTAGATTTTTTTTTCCTCTTGATAAATTGACAACGAAATAAAACGTTTTTGAACCCCGGTCTCGTGACCAGAAAATATCACTAATACGTTGTGTGACAAGCCTTTGACGATCCAAGGTAAAGGTTCCAAGACAAGACCATCAGTTTTTGGTCATTTTGAACGGTCTGAAACGTCGGAGCAAGACAAAGACCCAACGGTAGACAGCGGTTGACACCACGCAAAAAACATCTAAAGTGAAACATGATTTCCTTTCAGTCAAATATCTCACCATTACCATCATCCTCACAACCTTCACCTTCGCCATTATTTTAAAAATTGTTCTTTAAAATTTCATTTATAGTCCTAATATTATTATTATTTGGTGATGCAATTTTTTGATTTATTTATTTATAACAATATTTGTGGCTCTAGTCACGAAAACTCCATATCAAAAGACTGGGTACTCATCATGATGGATGTGAAGGCAGATGTATAAAAAAAAACAAAAATAATAATTATTGAATATTAAATAATAATATGGTATGGTTCCTTTATTTTAATAAATGTAACTTTCTTAATTTAATGATTAACAATATCTTATGAATGAATAATGATAACTAGTTTTCAAGAGTCACAACAACAAAGTCTAACTAAACACTAATGAAAATCAATTAATTGTCAAACAACAGGAAAAATGCTAAAAATATCCTCAAGACCTGGCTGACATTAAAAGTATTATTGGCTAATGATGGGTGAAATTACTTATCAAACATTTGGTCATACCATCTTATAAATCTAAATTAATTTAATAATGAAATATAAACAATACAATAATCAAATTAATATGTGAAAATTCAACGAATAATACTTCAAATCCATATATAAATAATATTCCTCTATTCAGCATAGTGGAAATTTGAAATGTTATACTAATTTTTTATATTGTGCAACGTAACTTTACAATACACAGCAAACATTCTAGCAATAAAAAGTAAGTGATAAACTGGATTTGAATTGGATCTGAACTTGATCTCCAATTTAGAGAGGTAACAACTGGCGAAGTTTCAGAAGCAATGAGTTCTGTATAAAGTTTCGTGTAACAACAAACTTCCACTATGCTCCTCTATTCACATCACAACTCATTCAGATTGGAACACAAAACATCCAAGGAATAAATGATTTACCATTTATAAACCATATTCAAACATTATGCAAAGATAACCAAATAGACATAATTGGTATATCTGAAACCAAACTCAACTGTAACAACTCTAAGCATTATATGAGAAAACGCAATACAATTCAATCATTTTGAGTTCACACTTGAACAGCCCAACCGAGCTGGTATATGTCTTCTTATTTCAAAATTATTAGCTAGTAAAAATTAAAAAATATCAAGGATGCATAATATATTATGGCCTATGTAAATCAAAACTAGTTAATATATACTATTTATTTATATAATATTAAAAAATTTATATTTAAATAAAATGTATATTTATTATGTTTTCCTACGTTTACCAACATAATCTAGAAGTCTTATTCTGTTTCCTTAATTGCGTTTATTAATTTATTATCCGTTTCAACAAGATTGATTCAGGCTTGAACTGTTGTTTTTCTATTTTGTCTCTTATTAGTATTTCCATCTTCTCCCAAAAATAGTTTATCAATTATTTACATTATTGAAAAAAAATATTGTCCAACTACGAATTTCACAAAATATGCATGGAAAATATGGATGGAACGTATATGTATATGCATGAAATATAAATATTATTTATTAATCAAATTGATTTCTTATAAAAAGACATCGGTTTTGGTCATATTTAAATTATTCATATTGATAATTGATTTGAAAACCCAATATTAATAATAATAAACAAAAACATTAATTGTTAATCATAATTATTAATATGTTTTACACTTGGAATACGAATTTAAATTTAACCGGACCAACTCTATCATTTTATTTCACACTATATATATACACACATACATAGATTATTTTATTTAAATTACTCCAACCTATCAGTAATGATAATCCTGATTCTGAACTTTCCTATAATCATCTTGCACTTGAGAAAAGCTACTTACGAAACTATGATGATGTTGATGATGTTGATGATGATCACAATCGTTATGTTGTATAAGTCATTCCTTTTATATCAAACCCCTTTCATTTCTGTGTTAAGAAAAACAAAACATTCTTTACATGTAGAAAAGCATGCATTGAACATCGTTGGAACATTATTGGAAAAAATATCCAGGTGTCTTGTAATGCTCAACATACATGCAAAGCTTTTACAACTCAGAGATCAATTTCTAAAAAGGCTGAGACAGATCACCAGCCAAGATTTATTTGTTGTTCTTGCTTTGATTTGCATGACGAACATCATCATCTAAGATCTGGGAAAGGAAGTTCTAAACCATGCAATAAACATGATAATGATGCAAGAGATTCTTTACGGTGTATAGGTAAAGGTGCTCAACTATCCGCTTCCAGCTCTATCCTTATTTAATAAAGATTCTCCAAAATTTCCTGACAATGAAATTGTGGATCAAATGTCATTAAAAACCCTACAAGCTCTTCATTTATTTTTTGTAAAAACTATACTTAAATTAGCCAAGATGGGCATCACTGATGATGAAAGAGCTTCCAATTTAACTTCAGAAGAAGCTTACGGTCAAGGAAAAACACTTGGATTTAGCAACATGGAAAAAAAAATTTCTTACAGAAAATTCAGAAAAACTTACACAACCCGAATCTCTAAAAGAATATGTAGAAGCATTTACTCCTTGTTTTACTGGCTTTATTAATAGAATGCTTGAAACCTTAAAGATGAATCACCATGAAGCTCTTCAGAAACAAAAAATTGCACACACTCATCCTATGTCAGAATATAATGACAAACATATTATTAAAACAACAGCATTCCTTTCATCTGCAATCATTACTTCTATATTTAAAAAAGGAGGTATGGCTTACACAAATTTTGTCAACCTTATGTTGAAAGCCAAAATTATTAGATATCGAGTTTTTTCATACCATTGGTGTAGTTGGGAAAAGGGTTTAAATGAGATAATTGCAGATAAATTTGAATGGGTCATACAATTTCCAATTTGTTTGGTGGTTCTTCATATATTAAAGAATGGAAACAAATACTTTTTCGGTCTGTTGAAATTTTATGGAAAAGATTTAGATGTAAATCATATACATGAGAAGATGGATTTAAATTAAAATATGAAATAAATTAAACATATTATTATATTAAATGTTACCTGTAATTAAAATCTACTTTTTTTTTATCATAACTTATTCATATCATGTATACATTATTATATTTTATTATTTTCTTCATTAAAATTAATTTTTTGTTATTTACCATATTGTTATCAGTGTGCCAGTATATAGTTTTGTATTACATATGACTAAAGAGACCTCAGCTTAAGTTAAACATAATGAAAAGCCAGAAGCAGCCACTGGTGGAGACAAAATCTAATCATGAATTGCAATTTTTGAAATTTGAGCGCGTGATGCAGCAATAGGAGGTCTTTAGACCAAGCCAACCATATATATTCAATATATAATACGTCACCTTGGCTGTGTATAATAACAATTTCAGTTTGCTTTCTCATTATATTTTTCTATACACAAGACATGGTGTGCAATTAGATTTACCTTCAATGGTGATATCAAAATTTAAAATATACATCTTTCTCAAAAGGGATAAGAGGGATATGAAATTAATTTACAGAAAAACTTTGGAGGAAAATATTAAACTTTTATTTAGCATCTTTTGTGGAAGTGATTCTACATATGATATGACAACACCAAGATGGATAATGTAAATTTATAGTTTTCGCATTTGAAATCAAATTACTTAATTATTTGTTTCTGATCCATCCATATAACTTTTAAATGTAAAAAAAGGACTCATTTATATTTTATAGTTTTTGCTATGACATTGAATGATATCTAGTTTCTTTTATAATGCAAGCTTTAATGGTCACACATTGACTCTTAAAACAAACCCTAGTTTAATGATTCATTAAAGGTCAAACTGACCATTAAATCTAAGTTTCTGGTCGAAACCAAACCATTCAGTCTTTCTTTCCTTTTGTGAAATTCACATTGCTGAGAAACTGAAAATGAGGTAAAGTTAAAAAACCCAAAGGCAATCAAAAATAAATTTATAAAAAAAACTAAAATTCCAATGCATTTTTATTTCTTAAAGTTAATGTTATTAGAAAGAAACATTCATATCTTCAAATAATCAAATGCATCAGCCAGATATTTAAATTTTAGAACTTGTGCTACTAAAAGGAGTTGTATTCCTTCCTCAATAACTGTTTTTTTTATTATATATATGGTGATAAGTATCAATTAATTAATTCCATTCAATTTGTAGAAATTGTTCCTTTAAAAATTAATTGATATAAACATGATTTTAATTTAAATCATGACTATGTAAGTTATTCTCATAATTGGCAGTCTTAATTAATCCAATGATCCAGAAATAAAATACTAATCTTACTATTTTGGAGTCAATGGAAAAACAACATATTGATTGAATTATAAATTAAATTTCAAAAAATAGTGTATCTTTTGTTTTTATTAAAATTAGAAAAGATCCATTTTCTTGCCATTATTCTATATGCTCCTGTTATATTATTAACCAATCATGCTTCTTTTACGTCCTCTTAATCTTACTAATTTAGTGAGAAAGTAGAATAATTAATAAGATTTTATTTTTGTAAAATTTAAAAGTAAATAAAGTTTCAAAGTACCTTCCATCAATTTATTTAAAATTTCTTTAGAATTTTTGTGGTTTTTCTCATAAACTTTTAAAATTTCATTAAACTATACCATTAATATAAATATATTGTAAGTATCAAAAAAAAAATTATCATAAATCTAATTTTTGATATTTTTTACAATACCATTAATTCATGAGTAGGATGAGTACTTTGAAATGATTTTTCTAATACATATAAATCAACAGCTTTATCTTCAGGCAAATTTGAAACATAACTTAATCCAAAATCAATTATTGCTAATCCTTCAGAATTTTCTCTTAACATCAGATTTGAAGTGGTTAAATCTCCGTGGATAACATCAATCAAATGCATTTTTGCCAATGATTCTCCTATTTTTTTGATGAGTTTTTCTAATAAATCATCTAAATAATTGGTTATTAAATCATTTAAAATGAAATTTGAGTAAATAATATTTCTGGTACAACATTTGGTGGTTTTATTTTCAGTACCTTTGTGCTGATTATTCGTTGGATCTAATGATATTATTATGTCTTTAATTGTTTTGCCTTCTACAAATTCCATATTAATAATGTAATTACTATTAGATCTTTCTTCCAGAGCGTTTGTATATTAGGGTATTGTATTTTTCCTTTAGTTATTGTAGCAATAGTAGCGATCTTTGTAAAAGCATTCTTCATTCGTTTACCACTAGTGATTTTTGCGTTTGCTTGGTCTTCATATGGTAAATTAATGACATTTATATATTTTTTTAAGAATTATCTTAATATTAATTATTATTGTTGTCTTAAATCGTTAAATTTAATTTAGCCTCAGTAAGTTTCCTATCAGCTGTTCATTTAACCAAACGCCGAGCATTGGCTGTATATCCTTTAATTTTATTTTATTTTATTATTAGTTGGATGATTTTAATCTCTAATTAATATTTTTATATTTTTGTTCATCTATTATCATCGTTAGTAATAATTGTAGTTGTTGTTATTTATAAAAAAATAATTTTGGACGTTAAATAAAAATAGAAAAATATTTTTATTGTAATAATAATAATAATAATAATAATAATTATAATTATATATATTTATCAATATTATTCTTTATCAAATAAAGTTTCCAAGCTAGCTTCCTTCCAAGCAAATCCTGATGCATTTCTATGTCCTCCGCCCCCGAAATGCTTGGCAATTTGTGATACATCTGCTTTCTCGTCAATACTTCTTAAACTAATATTATATTGTTTATCATTACCATCATAATACCAAATCATACTAAAATCACATTCTTCTACCTTCTCTTTACTTTTTTCTTTTTTGTCATTGTTATTAAAATTAGATTTCATTAAATTATTTCCTAATTCTGATTGCCACATAGATGAATTAATCACTGATACACTATATGTTTTAGGTATGATATTATTATCCTTCCCGGCTTCTTTCAAGCTTAACGTCATTTTACGTTTGTATGAAACATTTTTTAGCAAATATGTTACTTTAGAATCACGATACTTTAAAATATGTGCACCAATTTCTTGGATGTTTTTTATTAAACTCTATTATAATCAATTTATATTAGTAGTTAATATATCATTAATTTAATTTAATTAATTAATTAATTGTATAAATTGTAAAAGAAATATTTTTACCTCGTCTTCAACAAACTTGTTATATTCTTCAAATTCTAGTGGAATTACTTCCCAATAAGTTGAAAATTCCCTAGATTTAGGCAACAAAAATCTAAATAAATCCTGACAAAAAAACAAGAATTATTTTTTATAAATAGAAAATGCATCAATTACATTTTTTAAAAAAATTTTTTACCTTATCCTCAATATATTTAATCATTGATGGAACAGGTTTATCAGGCCAAAAAAATTCCCAAGCTAATCTAGCACCACTTTTATCCATATCAAAATGATAATTGCTTTTTTTTTCATCTTTATCACTAATCGATGATGATGATGCTGGAAAAAAATCCAGCTTTGCTGACAAATGATGATCAACAATAACCACCAGTTTTGCTTTTTTTTCCAATTCTTTAATAATAGATCTTGAGTAAGTGAAATCAAAAATCCCTACATGTTTATCGTTCAAATCAGACGGCGGTGGTTCATTATGTACTGCGGCATGATATGTTGCTTTGGTTCCGAGTTTTTTCCATGCCGAGTAAGCTGCTCCAAATCCGTCAGCTTGTTAATAATTGTAATATTATATTAATTGCAATAATATAGTGTGTGTATATATGCATACGAGGGAGTAAAATAATATAATTCCTTACGACAATTTTTATGATATATAATATAATCTAGACTACCAGGATCAATGTGTGGAAGGATCTTTTTACTGGCCGTCTTCACCGTCAAAAAAAAAAATTTATTACAAATTTATTAATCTTTTAGTAAGCATATAATATGATTATTATATATATATACTTCTTTTACACTCGACATATTTCTTAAAAATAATAATTCGTTTGATAAAGTTTTAAATTTATATCGAAATGGCAAAATCATTTAAATTTTAGGGGATTGATTTATTGGTTGGTTTTTGGGGGGAACACTGTTTCAAAAATTTATATTAGAGTGCGAACTATATATTGAAATCAACAAGCACTAATTGTAAAATAAATCAAACAACAATGTTTTCAATCAAGACTGTTAGAAGACTTTGCATGAATCAAAGATAAAATAATTTGCAAATTCCAAGTCAAGAGATGTAACGCGTTTACTATTGGTCAAATTATGCATAATCGCTGACATACCAAAAAAAAATTTTCTATGCTTCAAAATGACGATTGAATAATTGAAAAGGCTGAAAAAAATTAGAGAAGTTGAAAAGGGGAGGTGTGGGAAATTATATCGAAGAAAAAAGAGAATTTGGAAGAGGAAAAGAAGAAAAGTGAGAAAATGAGGTTTTGGAGTGGTGAAAGAGGTTGCGTGAAACAAGTGGAGAGAAAGGTAATGAACAAATTGTGTTATCGTGTTATGCATTTCGTGTCTTTTTAGGTCATTGATAATTTTTCATTTTTTAAAAATACATTCGGAGATTGAAAAATATAAGCTGAAAACAATAGAGACTTGGAAAGGTTAAAACGAGTGGCAACACAATGGATTATCTAAATCCTATATACTTAAATGCTATATTTTTCTTAATTGACATTTTATTTTTGTTTGTAGACACAGCACTCATATTTTACTACTAGACCCGGAATTATTGGTAAAGAGATTTATAATGAAGCTGAAATCCATGATGTCAATTTACTTGTACAGTATTTTGAATTGCAAAAGAATTTATTCTGCCAAATTTCCAACTACCTCTAAGAGGCTTGAGTGAAATTGGATGTTTTCAACCAGAGGCAGGCACTCTTTAAAAGTCTATCTTCCCATCTTTCCATGATTTTTCCATAAAAAAAATATGATACATTTCTGAAGAATACATGGAATTTCAAATCATGGATCAGTTTTTTTTACAGGGAAAATGCCAGCAAACAAATAAAATTGGTTAAAATGGATACTTATTTTAGTATTATTGTATTTAAAATATTGTGTATCCCGTGCAACCAATTGATTTGTGGAGTTGAATAATTCAAATTATTGAACGTTAGTAACTGACTGCTGTCTGATTCTCCTCCAAACATTGATGAGTGAAATGTATTTTGGTTATATGTTTGACAAATATTACTATTGTCTTGTTTAGTGAACTTCCAGCAAGAACATTTATTTCCATTATTAAAAGCGAAATGACAAGACATCTTTAAAAAAATGTGAAGGGACTCATTTTTTTTATTATATATTATAACAAATTAAAATGTGTACCACAAATTAAAACGATGTATCATGCATCATAAATTAAAATGATGTACCATAATTTAAAACGATGCGCACATCATAATCATAAAATGATGTACCCATAATTTAAAACAATGTGCACATCATAAATTAAAATGGTGTATCATAAATCAAAACGAATTTTGTATTGTTTGGCTTGCCATAGTTTGTTTGCCATATTATTTTTCTATTTGTGTATCGATACAAATTTATTGATTTTCCTCTAAACAATAAACAATTCACAAAAAAGCTATACTCGTACGAAATTTTATCATTAAGCTTATAAAGGGGAAGATCATTAGAAAGCTATGATACAATTGGTTGGCACGTACTGGAGTTTCTATTTATATTAATATTAATGTGTGACAGTTCTTTCTGGCAATTGTAATGGTGAAGATTAAATTACAAAAATTTCAAGGGTGATCTTATACGCGCAATTGTGTCGATAAACCAATAATCCCATTTGATATGATGCAGTTTAATTATTCCGTGGATAAAATACGATCCCAGAAAGAAAACTTTTTTAAATAAATAGCGAATATTTTCTTTTTAATATTTTAAATTTAATCCAAAATTATAATAATAAATTATTATTATTTTATAAAATCATCGTAACAACAACAATAGCAACAATAATAAAAAATGGCTATAATTGAAAGCACAACCGTGTATTTAGTTGTCGCGACATTCCTTATCGGCTATTATACTTATAAATGGATAATTTATCCATTATATTTATCTCCTTTATCTAAAATTCCTGGTCCTCGTCCTGACCATTTTCTGTTGGGAAGTTTCTTGGAAATTATTAAACCTACGGTGAGATCACGATATATATATAAATAATTATGTTTATAAAAAATTTGACCTCTTTTTTTACATTTAATTTAATAAGGGTGGGGTTCATTGGGCAGAAAAATATGGCAATGTATATAGGTGTTATGGATTATTCAATGAACCAAGGGTTTATATTCTTGATGAAAAAAATATTCAAAAAGTACTTGTTAATGGTGCATATACTAAATTTGGTAGAAGAAAAAAATTTGTAGAATTTTTAAAGAAGATTGTTGGAGATGGTATTTTGTTGGTAGATGGTGATGTACACAAGAAACAACGTAAATTAATGAATCCATTGTTTGGTAATCATAGTATTAGGGTAAATAAAAAATTTTTACATTAACAGCAGGTTTGTCTGTGGGATTAGTTACATTAATATTAATATTGATATTATTTGTTTAGGATATGATTCCAGCATTTACAAGGGTTTCTAATACATTGAAAGATCTATGGAAAGATGAAATAAAGAATAGTCAAAATGTTAATAATGACATTGATAAAAAATGTGCAATAATTGATGTTGGTCATTATATGGGAAGAGCATCATTGGATGTTATTGGCATAGTTGGTAAGTAATTCTATAAATAGGATTGAACAGACAATAAAATAATGCAATTAAAATCAATAGTCAGTGTGTTTAATCAAATCAATCTTCATACAATTAATAATAATTTGTTATTTAGGGTTTGATTCTGAAATAAATTCTTTGATAAAATCATCAAGTCTTGCTGACTCATTAAGCACTCTTTTTGATCACAAATATGGGTCTGCATTTAATTTATTATCACTTGCTTTGCCCATATTGAGATTGCTGCCATTAAAAATAAATCAAGATACCCAAAATGCTTCAATTGAAATTGAAAAAATTACAAGGAAATTGGTTCAAGATAAATTTGATGAATTGAAAAAAGGTAAATTGGATAGCAATGATTTGATAAGTGTTTTGGTGAAAGCTAGTTATGGACAGGAAATAGATAACAATGAACAAATGAGTTTTGAAGAAATAAGAAATCAGGTAGTTGTTATTGCAAAGAAAATGAAGGAAATGATTTTTTTATAATTATTATTATTTTTTTACTAAAAAAAAATTTTCAAGATTATGACATTTTTAATAGCAGGACATGAGACAACTGGTGTTATGATGTCTTGGATATTGTATTATTTGTCCAAAGATCAAGAAATTCAAGACAAACTCAGAGAAGAGATTGTTAAAGAATTTCCTGATAAAGATTCTGAGCTAAATTTTGATCAAATCAATTCCATGGAATATTTAAATGCAGTTTGCAAAGAAACTCTTAGAATTGTCCCTCCAGGTATATTATTATAATGAATAATAAGAAGAAGAAATATTGTTATGATTATTATATAAATATAAATGCATTTGTTATATATTTATATATATTTTTTATGTTATAATAAAAGTTGTGCTTGTGGGTCGTACAGCAAATGAAGATGTCATGATTGATGAGTATCTTATTCCAAAGGTATTATTTTATTTATGCATCCTGTTATTATTTTTATAATATTACTAATAGTAATAAATTAATTTAGGATACACCAATTTTTGTACCAATTTATCAAATTCATCATTCACCATCAATTTGGGGTGAAGATGTTGAAAAATTTAATCCATCACGTTGGTTTACAGAAAAGGTTAAAGGTCTTACTCATTACAATTTTATGCCATTTTCAGCTGGGCCAAAATCATGTATTGGTAATAGGCTTGCATTAAATGAAGCAAAAGTTATCTTGTGCAATTTATTAAGAAACTTCCAGTTCCATGAAGTCAAAGGTTTCAAAGTTACAAGTAAAGCAAATATGACTCTTAGACCTGACCCCACTGTGAAGTTGTGGGTCAATGAAATTGATTATTAATTAGTGGATAAAAATGAATGTTATTATTATTATTATTTATTTCTTTATTAAATACACTCAAATCGGGTAGACCTTTGATTCCATATTAATATGTTTATTTTTTACCAAAAATCAAATTTTTTACAAATATTCAAAAATCAATTTACAATTTATTTCGTAATTATTTCAGATTATTTCAAATACTTGTAATTGAGATTTTAGAACATGAGAATCGCCTCCTATATTATAATTATAACAATATAC
>CAUDNR010000291.1:0-12355 GCA_958430865.1 Entrophospora sp. SA101
TAGTAATAATAGTGGCACTGGTGATAATAATAATACTCGCGACGACGATGGCGATGACGAAGGTCATGACGATAATCTTGAATTCACTAGAGTTAAAAATATGACTTTCAAATAATGAATTTCAGATAGATAACTTTTCAAACATACAACTTTGTAATAATTAATTAATAGTAATAAAATAAACATCCTGTTGAAACACCTATTGATGATAGTGGCGAGGAAGTATCACCAGAACCAATCTTTTCTGATGATCGATTTTCTAATGAATGGATTGGAAAATATGATGATATTTTTTCTGGTTTATACGAAGAAAATAATAGAGATTTTGGAATAGAGAGAATTAATGAATCAATTCGAAAATATATCAAACTTGCCAACATCAAATCTTTGTGATCCTTCAGGGAGGTCCAAGAGCTAACTTTAATGATAATGTACATGAATCTTGTGATATGTATCTAAATGATTTTGTTATATCTGGCATCTTGGATGTAGCTTGTGACCAAGTAATCTACCAGAGATTAAACAATTATTCCAACATTCACCAAACCTTGAATTGTATATTGAGAGCTTGGCGTACAAATAAATATGTGCAATCCTTAATTCCTGGCTTTTCTGGATATGGTATATTTGGATATGTGCGCTGATGGCATACTTGCAGGCAACAATAATGTTCTTAAAGTGTGGTAATATTATTACAATGGGCAGGATTATTGAAATCACATAAAATGGGAATTAGGATGGCAAACCTGGAGTTTCAATTAAAAATCTTGGAAGCTTTTGCTCCATGTTTCCAGCAACTAGAAAGATTAGACATGCAGAATCTGTAACCAGGTTTTTAGTTTATGTTAGCAGGAATCCAGAATTACAGAAGCGACTTCAAGCTGCACCCTCAGTTGATTTCACCAAAGAGAACCTATGACGAAGCCAATTTTTCCAAATCAAAGCATTTTTCGTTAATGGCACTCGAAATATTTGATGTCAAATTTGTCAAACAGAATCTTCCCGAGCATGTGAAAAGTTTGGAGGATTTAAAAATCTCATAAAAACAGTACAAGTAGAAAGAGAACGAATGTTAATGTTATATGATGAATTTGTTGATGAAAGAAATGTGCCCAGAAAAGAAAGAAATGTAAATGGGCATAAACAAGCAATGCGGAGTAAAACATAATGGAATTTTAGGTAAAATAACAGTGTATACATTATTATTACATACACAGTGTATATGGTATATTAAAACATGAAATTTTTTTTAATCAATTTACAGATCACTTCTTGCTCTTGCTTTTGGTGATTATTTTCAGTCATATTATTGAAAAAATATTCAGGTTGAAAGTTTATTGTGATCTATTTTAGATGTCATTAACAAATAAACCACAAATTTGACATGTAACGTGATACCATCGATTCGTCAGCGGGAATTTTTGTGTTTGGCTGATTAATATTAATAAATTTTCATCGATATTTGGGTGTCACAATATTATGACTCAATCACTTAGCCAATCGTATTATTATTACAGGTCTACCGACGTTAGCTTGTTTTTCTCGGATTTTTGATGAGTGTACACAAACACAAAATTAATAATTGGACATCTGGAGTACATATGAAATCTTATCGTGTTTAAATTTAAAATTAATTTGTGCGTGGCCGTGGAAAAAAAGTAAACAGGTTTTCATAGATTACAAATTTATAAAACAATATTTATATAAATAAAACTGGCAAATGGAAGTAGCAGAAAATGACAATATTGAAAATGAAATAGAGGCAAGTGATGAGAGTTGTGAAGCTGAATAATTTTTTTTCATTCTATTTAACAACTAATAAAGACATGACACGGCAAATAACAATTTCTTCTTTGTGTTAATTAATAATTAATTAAACACTTGTGAAACTCTATCATTCCTAAAATAATTTGTGGCTATGGGAAAAAGTACAGGTTTTCACAGATCACAAAATTTATCACCATTAAACCTTTGCTGTACGACTAATAAAATATGGAAACGATTTCATGAATTTTGGCAAGAAATAGTGGACACAACGAGTATTCAATCTTTTATTTATGTTAATGAAGTCATATTTTCAAGAACGATAAAATATATTCAATGCATCAAAAACTAGATTGAAAACAAAAATTTGAGGGGAAAAAAGCATATCCCATGTTGAATTAAATATAAATGGGCATGCTGCAACAAAACAAAGTGAACATTGGTATTACCAAGGGTTTCATCACAATTGTAACGTGATCAGTTTTATCTCTTAAACCTCAAGAATCTCCGGAACCTGTACCATTTAAATTTAGTATCAAAGAAGATTCAAATCAAAAAATTGAAATGACAGCCAGAATCATACACCCAAACTACTAAAGGAATTTAACTCCTCAAAAGAATCACTGGTGACGATGATAATCATAATGTCAAGATTACACCACTATCAATACCACATCCAAAGGAACAACCGATTACTGTATTCTATCCTACCAAGAAGATCAAGCTACCACAATACACATTTACAACCAATACCAATATCAATCACCATTATTACTACTCCTGCCGAAAATACTAATATCATTGCTACTGTCAACAATACTACTCAATCAATTAATATTACCAATAATAAATGTTAGTAATGTTCACCATACAAATTCCATGATAATCAACGGCAGTGAAAACCTAAAGATGAAAGTAAGGCAAATGATAGAAATAGAAAATGCACAGAAGAAACAATTTTCATGAATGATGATGATGGATTAATAATAATAATAATAAGGAAAGGAGGATGTTAATCTAGTTCGAATTAGTGGTGAAAATAATAATGACTATTAATCATCAATATAATCAATCTCTTTAAGCCAAGAAGAAATTTTAACAGTCACCATCATGCAGTGATTTATTTTTATAATTTATAGTTTTATATTTTAGAAAAGGTATATATATATTTCATTGATATATTTTACATAAATAAAAAATTAAATCCTATTTTTTTATGCATGTGGAAATATTACATTAGATAATAATAATAATAGCAATGATAACAATAATTAAAAAATATTCACTTACAAACAAATTGAGAGTAATTAGAGATTGTTTTTTCATTAATTCATTGAACTTTATTATTGGTAACAGATAAGTAAGTATTCCATCCAAGCGCTACAGTGTTAACCACCAACAATCTATGATCCAATGGTACAAAACGAAAATTAATTAATTGTACGATTGGCCAAATTTTATAACTATTTAATAATGCTGGTAAATATGCCTATGTATATACATAATTACATATATAAACAAAATCAACAAAATTAACAAGAATTTTTTATAAATGCAAATAATTTAAATAATTTAAAAAATCTTCATTTTAGACCTTACTTTTTCAAGTTTTCTAGTTAATTGAAGTTTAGTTTTACCCTCCAAGATTCCTTGAATTAGGAAAAAACCAGCTATAAAAGTTGGTGCAAAGACCATTTGATCAAGTGCTACACGTGCCAACAATCCTACACATCCACAAAAATTATCAGTTATAAAAAAAATTAGGGAAGGAAATTTTAATAAAAATTCAACCAGTTATTGGATTTTCAAATTTAACATATCGATCTAGTATACGATACCAAACAGCTGGTACAGGTCCCTAAATAGTCATTATTAATAATACTTTTGTATATTGTTTGTTACTGAATACATGAAATAATAATAATAATAATAATAAATACAGCTATCAAAATACCAAATCCTCCGATTCTAATTGTTCTATAGGAATCATGATTTTTAATTCCTCGTTTTTCAACAACATGTTGAGCTATTGTATCTCCCAAGCCACATAAAAATCCTATTTCACCCAAATTTATAAATTTTCATTAATTTGTTTGTTTATCCATAATTATAATAATTGTCGTTATATCATCATCGTGGATTCTCTCACCTGCGGTTATGGATTGTGTTAAAATTGGTCTGCGTGTAAGATGATATTTGTAAAGATTTATCAAAAACATTTATTTTTTAATATCAAAATAATATTGCTAATCTTATTTATACAAATCCCGAAGCATGTGATTATAACCTTCACTCTATTATTTTATTACTATGTAGAAGATAGTCGCTGAACTTTTTATTGGCTATGTGGATCCTTTAATTTCTCCAAAAATGGAAAAAAAACAAAAACCTTTCTCTTCACCATATAGGAAAGTCGCACAATTAAAAATGAACGAAAATTTGAAAATTTCCAAAAAACAATGGGCTGAGTGAGTGACTTGCACTATATAAACAAAAATTTAGAGTAAACGTTCTAGCTCCCAATAAATACCATACAAGAATACATGCTAATACAACGATAATAACTACTTTTAATAATAAAACTAAAAATGATGGTTTTGGTAAGAGAGCGGATCAATGTACTGTATAGTGACATTCACATTGTTAATATAAACGTTAGTTGACGCTTACCCATCGAGGATTTAATATATAAACGTTTAACATTTTGCCAACTCTTTCTAATTAGAGAAACTAAAGAAATTAACGCTCAACATTTTATTTGCAGCAAATTCATATCCACTCATTTTAACATCAGCTTTAGCATTTAAATCATCATCGTTATGAGTTACAGGCGTTGAAAATTTTCTAGCTAATAATATTGATTATTATTAAGTAATAAAAATGAATAAGTTGATTTATTGACTATACCAATGATAATAATAATGGTGATGATAATGATGATGATAATTACCCATGAAAGTAATCCAGGTCTTGATAATCTTGGAATTTGTTTGATTAAAGATTCAGTTGCATTTTGTTCTTGTCGAGTTTTTTAAAGGTCATGGATTCAAGGCCATTCCTTTAACACGATTGCAATCATGTAAATCTCCTAAAACAGCAACAGAAGTTTTAGGCGCGGGAGATTTGGAAGTCCAAGCTCCCCAATTATGATAACGTGATATTTATTTAAAGATACGTGTATATAATAAAAATAATTAGCAGGTAGTTGTCGAATGACTGACCATATATGTGTTGGGGGAAGAACAAGATCATCAATTTCAATACTATGACATCCGTTTCTTTGTTAGGTACTTTTGGATATAAAGTCCAGTAGCAGCTTAAAGGTTTTCGTTATACTTTGTGATGGTTAAGTTTGGTATTCATTTTTTAGCTTGGATAGAGCGGGATAGTACAAAAATATATTTACATCTAACTTTGGTGTTTTGGGTGTATAGAAATTTGTTGCCCTTTTTCATTCTGTAATGGTTAAATTTTAACGAGACAAACTTCTAATATTATTACTAATTATAAACTGACACTTGCGATATTAAGTAAAAAATATGCAAATTATATACTATCACAATATTTATTTATTTTTCTAGGATCTTTATTTGTTATGTAGAATTTAATAATGTTGAAAATCAACCTTTCTTGTACTGCCGAAGAAATATTTTTAAACATCACAATTAGTAAATTTTGGAATATTAAATGCTTACAATTGGCCAACTTGCAAAATGTTTTACAAGTTTTGACTTTGGTACTCAGCAACCCTAGATTTCGACTATGTTTTTTCATTTGCAACATGATACAAAACTACTTTTAATGGATTAAGAATGATCTTTATTTCTTTTTTTTTAAAGGAAGAACCATTACAATTTGCATAGTTGGATAAGACTTTGGTGTATAGTTTACAGCCCGGTTGAATATTTTCCATGAACATACGACGTATTTTCACTAAAAATTCATATGGTAATAGTCATAATGGTAAATAAATAAGGAAAATACTATGATAAAGTATATTACAATCATTAATCCAAGTAAGCATTACATACAACTCGGATTATTATTGGTTTTTACTATCACTGTTTTTATAATTACTATTACAGTATTATTTATTGTTATCCCCAATGAAACGATCAACATTTTTGTACATTTCTTATTGTTTATTTGTTTTATAAATAAATAATATTGATAATATTTATTTAGAACATTAGGCTTTGTTATGTGGAACCAATCTCACAGTAGATTGTGTGGATCGTGTTATGATGTTGTAAAAAGATAGGATTACATGGCGTGTAGCTTTCAATATTTGAAGCCTGGAGATTGATTCAAGTTAAATGGTATTCTCTTTTTGGAGCTTCTAAACTTGGTGTTGTAAAGGCTCGGAAGATTGCTAATGGTTCATTTCATGAATTTAAACAGAAGTTTCCATTATATTAAAGCCTTATTACCTACCATATCAAAACCTTCAAGAACATCTTTACGATAACATTTATCCATTGTCATAGATGAATTCAAAGATATTGCCAAAACCAGCACAAAATAGCTGTTATTTGTCTTATATTTTCTGTTTTGTTTCTAGGTTCTTTGTGCTATTACCCTTTTATTTTTGGTATCATGTATTTGGCTGGAACTCTTGAATTTTAATCGTATTCAAAGCTTCGGTTTGAACTTGTATTTAAATGAACCAAATCAATTTCTGTCACCACACAATGTAATTAAAGGATCAAAAGCTCTCGAGACAAAGAAATTTAGCCGGATCATAAAAAACTACAGTTTGTTAAATTTACATGTAGCTCTCCCAATTATTCTAATTTCTAACACATTAATAATTGTTGCTTTCATGTTTTCTTTTTACATGCTCCTTTATAGCATCATAATAATTTTCGTGATCATAAAAAAGCGAGAAAAATTTTTTATGAAATGTTTATATGTACCGATTTTCATTAATGACATCAATAATTGTCCGCATTAAGCACATAAACCTTTTTAAGGTTAGTAATATATAAATAATATAATAGAAAATAGTTACGGTATTAAAAAAAAAAAAAAAGTGAAATGAAAATAATCCTCTTTTCTCTTTCATATATCTCAAAATAGCTGAATGGGAGAGGAGAAATCGGTAAGTGTAAAGTGCGATTTCTTGATTTCTTTTTCAAAATAAGAAAATGAAAAAGATAAATTTAGACTTTCCACAGAAAATTCCATTTTGTGATACCGCCAAGTCAGCCAAGTGGATAATGATGTTATGCATGCACTGTATATATATATATATATACGGCTTAGTTTATTTATTAAAGCATGGCTTGGATTTTATTGAAATTATATATAAGAGTGAGGCTTTTCCCTTTGAAATGATATTTAATTTTTTCCCATTTGTTCTCAAAAAATTCTTTTCACACAGAAATAAAAATAAAACCAACTTTAAAAAATAATGAAAAAGAAATTTACAAAAAAAAATACAATGACAATAATGATCTCATTATTGCTCTTAATGTTTAATCTCATTGGTTTCGTTAATGGACAAGATGTAACTCCAACTGATATAACAGCACCATCCCCAACTACAATAACAACTGATAATCCAGTTGTGGACTTATCAAACAATGTACAACAACTCTCAATGGCTCAGTCAATAGTAGTTGGCGTCATTTTGCTTGTTATAGGTTTCTGTTATTGTTTCTTTGGTCGTAAACTTTATAATCTCACCTTGTTTATTTTGGGATCTATTATTGGATGTAAGTGTTTTTAAATATTGATATAAAAATTATAATTGGGAAATAATTTATACTAATCATAATATTTTTTTTTTTATTAATTAGCATATGTTGCTTTCCTTATTCTTGTCAGGGCAGAGCCACCGTCAGGCTACACGTCAGAACCGTCAACTAATACGTTAATAATTTTATTAGTTTCTTTGGCTATTGGATTCATAGTTGGGATGCTGTTAATATGTTGCGCATCAGTTGCTATTTGGTTATTGGGATTGGTTTCTGGTTTGGCGTTGGCAAACTTTATACTTGCGTTTGGAGATGGTGGATTGATTAAGAATGATATCGCTAGAATTGTGTTTATTGTAGCATTTGCCATTACGGGACTTATTTTGGCGTGTATATTTGAGGATGTGATAATTATTTTGGGTACATC
Source organism: Entrophospora sp. SA101 (assembly GCA_958430865.1). NCBI lineage: Eukaryota > Fungi > Glomeromycota > Glomeromycetes > Entrophosporales > Entrophosporaceae > Entrophospora > Entrophospora sp. SA101. The sequence goes on from CAUDNR010000291.1 coordinate 7,891, forward strand.
ATTTATTGGTGCTTATGCGATGATTCTTGGTGTTGATATGTTTGCCAATACAGGATTCCGCCTATCAGTTAGAGCATTCTTGGATGGTACTCCTTATACCACAAGTCGGGATGTTTATTTGATGTTGGGTGGATTGATTGCGCTATTTATTGCTGGATCATTGATACAATATAAATTTCATAGAAATCATCATTTTGGACCTTCACATCCTAAAGGATATGATAAATCTGTCGAGAGTGGTAATGGTAGCGATCATGCTCCAGTTACAGAGAAAAAGAAAGGTGGATATACTGGCATATTTTCTAAAAATAAATCCTAAGTATTTTCAAAAAAAAAAAAAAAATCTGTTGATGTGTTGTTATTATGATGATTTTATATGTATATATATCCTCGATCTTATATTTATTATAGTTATATATGTAAATGAATCATTTAATTTTTTCATGTATTTTTTTTTATTCTTTTTATTCTGTAATATATATAAATGATGAATATAAATATATATATATATATATAAAAGAAGGAATCAGACCTGTTTTTTGTTTGAACAATATTTTCAACACTTTATTAAATTATATAGAATCATGAATGTGATTTATCACATAAACTTACACTTACTATAAATAATTATTATTAATAATAGATTTACAAAGTTTCAAGATCTGTTATTGTTTTTTTTTAGGAATAATAAAATTTTAATTTAATTATCAAAATTTCAAAATGAAGTCCAACAAAAGTATCTTCTCCCTGCTATCTAACTTGTATGTATGATTGATTTAAATATTGATTTCTCATCTTATATATCTTGAGTGTTAACTTCATTCATCCACATTATTGACGATTTATACGAACTCCCATCTAAAATTTGAATTTTCTATTATGATCATTCATTATACATTGTCACGTCTTTCCCATTACATTAGAGACTGATCAAGATTAATTGGTCAATTTTTTTAAATAAAACGAGGCGCAGTAATGATGGTGCAAAATTGACGATCTTTGAAAGCTAATAACTTCCCAAAACAGGAAAGGTATATATAAAAAAAAAAGTAAACAGTTAAAATTTAAGGCCCTAGCCACACTACATTCTTAATTATCGTACGTAGAATTTTGTGGAGTTATTAGCTTTTCAAAGTCTGGGTATCTTTGTATATGTGCATATTAATATTAATATGAAAATTCAAAATTTCGATTTCTTTTTTTTATTGGCCGGCTTATTCAGAATTTTTGACTGCTTAATATTAAATTTTCATCAATCTTGAAGTGAAACTTTTTATCTGCTTTAATAAAATAATTGTCATCTTTCCAACAAACTAATTCGCCTGTTTCTTTTATTTCCATGATAGCCACAGTTTTTCAATGTTAATCTGGAAATCCACATTAAGAATTAAATTGATATGGAAAAGTATAGATAGAGGCTTCATTTCGAGCATTAATCCAAAAACATTTCATGTCTAAATTTTATTGTTCTTGGTCTACAATAATAATGAATGAGTCTTCATGTACTTCATCATTCTATCGTGAAAAACTTTTATATCTAATCTTTTTAATAGAATAGTATCCTTTGCACATTTTCAAAATGGAATTAAAATGTTATTTAGAACTGAAATATTTTTAATTTGAATTTGAATTAATGAGAACAGTCCTTTTTCCCATATGGGGTGAATTCTGATTGGCTGATTTGAATTTCTCATGAACATAAATTTCAACATAAATATTAAAAATTCAAATTTTCACATCAGAAAAAGGGATTTTAGATGATAATTATAATTATAATAATTTAATACATAGAATCTAATGTAAAATTGCAAAAATGACAAGAGTCGCTTACAATGTAAGGGCTTGCCTTGTATGCTATCTACATAGGACTTAAAATATTGTGTTACTAAATTTTCAAAATACATTATTTATGTGCATAATAATTAAAGTATTTATGACCAATATCATTATCAATTGATTGATTTAATTCAATTAATTATTCTCAACTCGCACACATTGATATGATGCAGCAACTTTCATTAAAAGTTTTAGTGGAACACAATTTCAGGTCGGTTCTTGACCTTATGAGATTATCTTAAAGATGAGTTGGCAAGGGAAAGAATAACTAAATTTTTAGCCATACCTTTTGCTATCGAAAAGGTAACGACGAAAGTGAAAAGTAAATGAGCATTTAAATCAATTATTTTAGATAATGTGGTTATTTGCTTTGATTCATTTCCTTACATTTTTATGATATTGCATTTAAGAATATTATTATTGGCTTATATTAATTTAAAAACTTGATATATATTTCAACAATAATAACAACAACAGGATTCATTATTTAGTTATTTAATTTGTCTAAAAAATTTGATTGATAATTAATAATTTAACTTATATTCCCATTCACTCATTGATGATTGGTTTATCTCTATTAGATGATTAATTCACCAAAGGATTATTGATAATACTCGTCAGTGTTTAGATGTGCGAGACATAATAATTTATTTCGCACAATGTAATTTTAAATTTTTTACTTTGGACACATGAAATCATAAATTTTGTGGCTTAGTGTGCGGATCATAAATAATAAATTTTTTTTCTTTTCCCGAATGAACTTTTTCAAATATTAATATAATAATAAGATATCTTTTTATTCATACCGAAAGGCAAACACTTGAACAGCATATAGATATTGATTATCATAAAATTGCTACGGTAACTAAATATAAATCTTACACTGCCACTTCGAATTATTTTAGTTACTCCAATTTCAAAAGCAAATTTTTTTCTCAACAAAATCTCAAATTCGTAATTAAGTGAATTCGGGAATTTTAAATGATCATTTATGGTAAATTTAAATGGCCTTCGATTGATTTATTTGATTTTGAGTTAGCTTTTGAACATTAGTATTCTGAAAAACCGATATGTTTAATAAAATTTATAAATAAAACATAACAAAATTTATCAACTGTTTTATAATTTATTTTATTATTTTTGTAAATTATACGTAAAATTACCCGCACATTAGTTTGCTAATAATAATAATAATAATAATGTACCAGGATTTGGGACCTGTTACACGGTTAAAATAGGTTAAAATGTAGATCACTCTTAATTCGTAATTTGTGATAAATGGAAAAGATCGATATGCATTTTAGCCAGAATCTTGAATCGGTTTTTAATTTAAAATTAGTGTTGGTCGCCAAACTATTTCGAAGAGGCGAAAGTCAAAACTAAAATTAAAAGTTATGTCAAAACTAAATCAAAAGTAAAATAGTCAAACATCAAAACTAGTTTCGACTTACGGCGAAACCTTTTGACTTTTGCATAACTACGAAACTCTCGTTTAGAAGCTAAACACTAGTTAAAAATAATAAAACGTCCTACTTTAATCGTAAATCTTTGTTTCAATAGGTGAAATGAAGCCACATTCACATTATTGGCTAAATGCAAAACAAAAGTAAAACACAACTAAATTGATTTACTGCCTATTGAAATCTTTGTAATTATAATTTACTGTCATCATAATAATCATATATTTGCTTTGACTATGTGTTTGATTTACATGTTGGAGGTAAAAATATAATTTTATTTGACAAAATTGTTGTTGTTACAATTTATTATTTAAAAATAACACAAAAGCCTGATATTTTTGTTGTTTAAATTTTATTAAGATGATATATGTAAATATTATGCAATGAATTTGGAACATATAGGGTAATCAAAAAATTTGAAATTCAAAGAGGACTAAAAACTTGGGGTGCAGTGATTAAATGTTTCAATTCCTTGCAAAAACAAGCCAAAAAGAAATTTTTATTGAAAATATTACTTGACAATAGGAAAAAATTATCTGATAAATCAATAATATCCAAAAAGAAAACTTTCAAACAAAATACAGTCAACTCTTCCTAAATGCACACTCAGGATCAGCCCCGATGATGTACACTTGGGGAGAGTTGACTTTAGTTTCCTTTACACGCTTGAAATCCATAAAAGATAAGAATGCTAATTATTTTAATATACAATATTATTATCAAAATAAGAAATTGAAATTTTTTAACAAGAGCGATTATATTTTTTAGTCTTGCAGATTTTCAGTATGTAGGTAGAATTGTTTTGAATTTGTCATAAAAGCTTGACACTTTTCTAGAAACGATATTTTTTGGTTGCTGGTGTCATCCAGCAGTCTGCAAAAAACTTGGTTGGTGATGGTGGTGTAATTCGGCCTATTTGTTTCAATTCCTTTATGAAAATTTCATCTTCTCCAAGTTTGGGCTTGAATATTACACCAAGGAGAGAGGTTCAACCAATTAGGAATAATACATAGAAAAAAAAATTCATTATTCTTAAATGGCAAAATTTTTTACTTTAATTGCTGATTCGCGAATGAATCGGAGAAATGATCGACATTTTAATATAAAATTTTTATGCTAATTGTTATTAATAAAATGAGAAAATTCCCAAATCTCACCGTCCTCACACA
>CAUDNR010000291.1:13321-33888 GCA_958430865.1 Entrophospora sp. SA101
TGTGTGAGGACGGTGAGATTTGGGAATTTTCTCATTTTATTAATAACAATTAGCATAAAAATTTTATATTAAAATGTCGATCATTTCTCCGATTCATTCGCGAATCAGCAATTAAAGTAAAAAATTTTGCCATTTAAGAATAATGAATTTTTTTTTCTATGTATTATTCCTAATTGGTTGAACCTCTGCTAACAGAAAATAATCTTGATCTCCTTGGTGTAATATTCAAGCCCAAACTTGGAGAAGATGAAATTTTCATAAAGGAATTGAAACAAATAGGCCGAATTACACCACCATCACCAACCAAGTTTTTTGCAGACTGCTGGATGACACCAGCAACCAAAAAATATCGTTTCTAGAAAAGTGTCAAGCTTTTATGACAAATTCAAAACAATTCTACCTACATACTGAAAATCTGCAAGACTAAAAAATATAATCGCTCTTGTTAAAAAATTTCAATTTCTTATTTTGATAATAATATTGTATATTAAAATAATTAGCATTCTTATCTTTTATGGATTTCAAGCGTGTAAAGGAAACTAAAGTCAACTCTCCCCAAGTGTACATCATCGGGGCTGATCCTGAGTGTGCATTTAGGAAGAGTTGACTGTATTTTGTTTGAAAGTTTTCTTTTTGGATATTATTGATTTATCAGATAATTTTTTCCTATTGTCAAGTAATATTTTCAATAAAAATTTCTTTTTGGCTTGTTTTTGCAAGGAATTGAAACATTTAATCACTGCACCCCAAGTTTTTAGTCCTCTTTGAATTTCAAATTTTTTGATTACCCTATATGTTCCAAATTCATTGCATAATATTTACATATATCATCTTAATAAAATTTAAACAACAAAAATATCAGGCTTTTGTGTTATTTTTAAATAATAAATTGTAACAACAACAATTTTGTCAAATAAAATTATATTTTTACCTCCAACATGTAAATCAAACACATAGTCAAAGCAAATATATGATTATTATGATGACAGTAAATTATAATTACAAAGATTTCAATAGGCAGTAAATCAATTTAGTTGTGTTTTACTTTTGTTTTGCATTTAGCCAATAATGTGAATGTGGCTTCATTTCACCTATTGAAACAAAGATTTACGATTAAAGTAGGACGTTTTATTATTTTTAACTAGTGTTTAGCTTCTAAACGAGAGTTTCGTAGTTATGCAAAAGTCAAAAGGTTTCGCCGTAAGTCGAAACTAGTTTTGATGTTTGACTATTTTACTTTTGATTTAGTTTTGACATAACTTTTAATTTTAGTTTTGACTTTCGCCTCTTCGAAATAGTTTGGCGACCAACACTAATTTTAAATTAAAAACCGATTCAAGATTCTGGCTAAAATGCATATCGATCTTTTCCATTTATCACAAATTACGAATTAAGAGTGATCTACATTTTAACCTATTTTAACCGTGTAACAGGTCCCAAATCCTGGTACATTATTATTATTATTATTATTAGCAAACTAATGTGCGGGTAATTTTACGTATAATTTACAAAAATAATAAAATAAATTATAAAACAGTTGATAAATTTTGTTATGTTTTATTTATAAATTTTATTAAACATATCGGTTTTTCAGAATACTAATGTTCAAAAGCTAACTCAAAATCAAATAAATCAATCGAAGGCCATTTAAATTTACCATAAATGATCATTTAAAATTCCCGAATTCACTTAATTACGAATTTGAGATTTTGTTGAGAAAAAAATTTGCTTTTGAAATTGGAGTAACTAAAATAATTCGAAGTGGCAGTGTAAGATTTATATTTAGTTACCGTAGCAATTTTATGATAATCAATATCTATATGCTGTTCAAGTGTTTGCCTTTCGGTATGAATAAAAAGATATCTTATTATTATATTAATATTTGAAAAAGTTCATTCGGGAAAAGAAAAAAAATTTATTATTTATGATCCGCACACTAAGCCACAAAATTTATGATTTCATGTGTCCAAAGTAAAAAATTTAAAATTACATTGTGCGAAATAAATTATTATGTCTCGCACATCTAAACACTGACGAGTATTATCAATAATCCTTTGGTGAATTAATCATCTAATAGAGATAAACCAATCATCAATGAGTGAATGGGAATATAAGTTAAATTATTAATTATCAATCAAATTTTTTAGACAAATTAAATAACTAAATAATGAATCCTGTTGTTGTTATTATTGTTGAAATATATATCAAGTTTTTAAATTAATATAAGCCAATAATAATATTCTTAAATGCAATATCATAAAAATGTAAGGAAATGAATCAAAGCAAATAACCACATTATCTAAAATAATTGATTTAAATGCTCATTTACTTTTCACTTTCGTCGTTACCTTTTCGATAGCAAAAGGTATGGCTAAAAATTTAGTTATTCTTTCCCTTGCCAACTCATCTTTAAGATAATCTCATAAGGTCAAGAACCGACCTGAAATTGTGTTCCACTAAAACTTTTAATGAAAGTTGCTGCATCATATCAATGTGTGCGAGTTGAGAATAATTAATTGAATTAAATCAATCAATTGATAATGATATTGGTCATAAATACTTTAATTATTATGCACATAAATAATGTATTTTGAAAATTTAGTAACACAATATTTTAAGTCCTATGTAGATAGCATACAAGGCAAGCCCTTACATTGTAAGCGACTCTTGTCATTTTTGCAATTTTACATTAGATTCTATGTATTAAATTATTATAATTATAATTATCATCTAAAATCCCTTTTTCTGATGTGAAAATTTGAATTTTTAATATTTATGTTGAAATTTATGTTCATGAGAAATTCAAATCAGCCAATCAGAATTCACCCCATATGGGAAAAAGGACTGTTCTCATTAATTCAAATTCAAATTAAAAATATTTCAGTTCTAAATAACATTTTAATTCCATTTTGAAAATGTGCAAAGGATACTATTCTATTAAAAAGATTAGATATAAAAGTTTTTCACGATAGAATGATGAAGTACATGAAGACTCATTCATTATTATTGTAGACCAAGAACAATAAAATTTAGACATGAAATGTTTTTGGATTAATGCTCGAAATGAAGCCTCTATCTATACTTTTCCATATCAATTTAATTCTTAATGTGGATTTCCAGATTAACATTGAAAAACTGTGGCTATCATGGAAATAAAAGAAACAGGCGAATTAGTTTGTTGGAAAGATGACAATTATTTTATTAAAGCAGATAAAAAGTTTCACTTCAAGATTGATGAAAATTTAATATTAAGCAGTCAAAAATTCTGAATAAGCCGGCCAATAAAAAAAAGAAATCGAAATTTTGAATTTTCATATTAATATTAATATGCACATATACAAAGATACCCAGACTTTGAAAAGCTAATAACTCCACAAAATTCTACGTACGATAATTAAGAATGTAGTGTGGCTAGGGCCTTAAATTTTAACTGTTTACTTTTTTTTTTATATATACCTTTCCTGTTTTGGGAAGTTATTAGCTTTCAAAGATCGTCAATTTTGCACCATCATTACTGCGCCTCGTTTTATTTAAAAAAATTGACCAATTAATCTTGATCAGTCTCTAATGTAATGGGAAAGACGTGACAATGTATAATGAATGATCATAATAGAAAATTCAAATTTTAGATGGGAGTTCGTATAAATCGTCAATAATGTGGATGAATGAAGTTAACACTCAAGATATATAAGATGAGAAATCAATATTTAAATCAATCATACATACAAGTTAGATAGCAGGGAGAAGATACTTTTGTTGGACTTCATTTTGAAATTTTGATAATTAAATTAAAATTTTATTATTCCTAAAAAAAAACAATAACAGATCTTGAAACTTTGTAAATCTATTATTAATAATAATTATTTATAGTAAGTGTAAGTTTATGTGATAAATCACATTCATGATTCTATATAATTTAATAAAGTGTTGAAAATATTGTTCAAACAAAAAACAGGTCTGATTCCTTCTTTTATATATATATATATATATTTATATTCATCATTTATATATATTACAGAATAAAAAGAATAAAAAAAAATACATGAAAAAATTAAATGATTCATTTACATATATAACTATAATAAATATAAGATCGAGGATATATATACATATAAAATCATCATAATAACAACACATCAACAGATTTTTTTTTTTTTTTTGAAAATACTTAGGATTTATTTTTAGAAAATATGCCAGTATATCCACCTTTCTTTTTCTCTGTAACTGGAGCATGATCGCTACCATTACCACTCTCGACAGATTTATCATATCCTTTAGGATGTGAAGGTCCAAAATGATGATTTCTATGAAATTTATATTGTATCAATGATCCAGCAATAAATAGCGCAATCAATCCACCCAACATCAAATAAACATCCCGACTTGTGGTATAAGGAGTACCATCCAAGAATGCTCTAACTGATAGGCGGAATCCTGTATTGGCAAACATATCAACACCAAGAATCATCGCATAAGCACCAATAAATGATGTACCCAAAATAATTATCACATCCTCAAATATACACGCCAAAATAAGTCCCGTAATGGCAAATGCTACAATAAACACAATTCTAGCGATATCATTCTTAATCAATCCACCATCTCCAAACGCAAGTATAAAGTTTGCCAACGCCAAACCAGAAACCAATCCCAATAACCAAATAGCAACTGATGCGCAACATATTAACAGCATCCCAACTATGAATCCAATAGCCAAAGAAACTAATAAAATTATTAACGTATTAGTTGACGGTTCTGACGTGTAGCCTGACGGTGGCTCTGCCCTGACAAGAATAAGGAAAGCAACATATGCTAATTAATAAAAAAAAAAATATTATGATTAGTATAAATTATTTCCCAATTATAATTTTTATATCAATATTTAAAAACACTTACATCCAATAATAGATCCCAAAATAAACAAGGTGAGATTATAAAGTTTACGACCAAAGAAACAATAACAGAAACCTATAACAAGCAAAATGACGCCAACTACTATTGACTGAGCCATTGAGAGTTGTTGTACATTGTTTGATAAGTCCACAACTGGATTATCAGTTGTTATTGTAGTTGGGGATGGTGCTGTTATATCAGTTGGAGTTACATCTTGTCCATTAACGAAACCAATGAGATTAAACATTAAGAGCAATAATGAGATCATTATTGTCATTGTATTTTTTTTTGTAAATTTCTTTTTCATTATTTTTTAAAGTTGGTTTTATTTTTATTTCTGTGTGAAAAGAATTTTTTGAGAACAAATGGGAAAAAATTAAATATCATTTCAAAGGGAAAAGCCTCACTCTTATATATAATTTCAATAAAATCCAAGCCATGCTTTAATAAATAAACTAAGCCGTATATATATATATATATACAGTGCATGCATAACATCATTATCCACTTGGCTGACTTGGCGGTATCACAAAATGGAATTTTCTGTGGAAAGTCTAAATTTATCTTTTTCATTTTCTTATTTTGAAAAAGAAATCAAGAAATCGCACTTTACACTTACCGATTTCTCCTCTCCCATTCAGCTATTTTGAGATATATGAAAGAGAAAAGAGGATTATTTTCATTTCACTTTTTTTTTTTTTTTAATACCGTAACTATTTTCTATTATATTATTTATATATTACTAACCTTAAAAAGGTTTATGTGCTTAATGCGGACAATTATTGATGTCATTAATGAAAATCGGTACATATAAACATTTCATAAAAAATTTTTCTCGCTTTTTTATGATCACGAAAATTATTATGATGCTATAAAGGAGCATGTAAAAAGAAAACATGAAAGCAACAATTATTAATGTGTTAGAAATTAGAATAATTGGGAGAGCTACATGTAAATTTAACAAACTGTAGTTTTTTATGATCCGGCTAAATTTCTTTGTCTCGAGAGCTTTTGATCCTTTAATTACATTGTGTGGTGACAGAAATTGATTTGGTTCATTTAAATACAAGTTCAAACCGAAGCTTTGAATACGATTAAAATTCAAGAGTTCCAGCCAAATACATGATACCAAAAATAAAAGGGTAATAGCACAAAGAACCTAGAAACAAAACAGAAAATATAAGACAAATAACAGCTATTTTGTGCTGGTTTTGGCAATATCTTTGAATTCATCTATGACAATGGATAAATGTTATCGTAAAGATGTTCTTGAAGGTTTTGATATGGTAGGTAATAAGGCTTTAATATAATGGAAACTTCTGTTTAAATTCATGAAATGAACCATTAGCAATCTTCCGAGCCTTTACAACACCAAGTTTAGAAGCTCCAAAAAGAGAATACCATTTAACTTGAATCAATCTCCAGGCTTCAAATATTGAAAGCTACACGCCATGTAATCCTATCTTTTTACAACATCATAACACGATCCACACAATCTACTGTGAGATTGGTTCCACATAACAAAGCCTAATGTTCTAAATAAATATTATCAATATTATTTATTTATAAAACAAATAAACAATAAGAAATGTACAAAAATGTTGATCGTTTCATTGGGGATAACAATAAATAATACTGTAATAGTAATTATAAAAACAGTGATAGTAAAAACCAATAATAATCCGAGTTGTATGTAATGCTTACTTGGATTAATGATTGTAATATACTTTATCATAGTATTTTCCTTATTTATTTACCATTATGACTATTACCATATGAATTTTTAGTGAAAATACGTCGTATGTTCATGGAAAATATTCAACCGGGCTGTAAACTATACACCAAAGTCTTATCCAACTATGCAAATTGTAATGGTTCTTCCTTTAAAAAAAAAGAAATAAAGATCATTCTTAATCCATTAAAAGTAGTTTTGTATCATGTTGCAAATGAAAAAACATAGTCGAAATCTAGGGTTGCTGAGTACCAAAGTCAAAACTTGTAAAACATTTTGCAAGTTGGCCAATTGTAAGCATTTAATATTCCAAAATTTACTAATTGTGATGTTTAAAAATATTTCTTCGGCAGTACAAGAAAGGTTGATTTTCAACATTATTAAATTCTACATAACAAATAAAGATCCTAGAAAAATAAATAAATATTGTGATAGTATATAATTTGCATATTTTTTACTTAATATCGCAAGTGTCAGTTTATAATTAGTAATAATATTAGAAGTTTGTCTCGTTAAAATTTAACCATTACAGAATGAAAAAGGGCAACAAATTTCTATACACCCAAAACACCAAAGTTAGATGTAAATATATTTTTGTACTATCCCGCTCTATCCAAGCTAAAAAATGAATACCAAACTTAACCATCACAAAGTATAACGAAAACCTTTAAGCTGCTACTGGACTTTATATCCAAAAGTACCTAACAAAGAAACGGATGTCATAGTATTGAAATTGATGATCTTGTTCTTCCCCCAACACATATATGGTCAGTCATTCGACAACTACCTGCTAATTATTTTTATTATATACACGTATCTTTAAATAAATATCACGTTATCATAATTGGGGAGCTTGGACTTCCAAATCTCCCGCGCCTAAAACTTCTGTTGCTGTTTTAGGAGATTTACATGATTGCAATCGTGTTAAAGGAATGGCCTTGAATCCATGACCTTTAAAAAACTCGACAAGAACAAAATGCAACTGAATCTTTAATCAAACAAATTCCAAGATTATCAAGACCTGGATTACTTTCATGGGTAATTATCATCATCATTATCATCACCATTATTATTATCATTGGTATAGTCAATAAATCAACTTATTCATTTTTATTACTTAATAATAATCAATATTATTAGCTAGAAAATTTTCAACGCCTGTAACTCATAACGATGATGATTTAAATGCTAAAGCTGATGTTAAAATGAGTGGATATGAATTTGCTGCAAATAAAATGTTGAGCGTTAATTTCTTTAGTTTCTCTAATTAGAAAGAGTTGGCAAAATGTTAAACGTTTATATATTAAATCCTCGATGGGTAAGCGTCAACTAACGTTTATATTAACAATGTGAATGTCACTATACAGTACATTGATCCGCTCTCTTACCAAAACCATCATTTTTAGTTTTATTATTAAAAGTAGTTGTTATTATTGTATTAGCATGTATCATTGTATGGTATTTATTGGGAGCTAGAACGTTTACTCTAAATTTTTGTTTATATAGTGCAAGTCGCTTAGTCATTGACAGCAGCAATTTAAATCCTCTCAATCACGTGACTTCGGTGTGCAGAGATTAATATTAATGACAGCCCATTGTTCTTGGAAATTTTCAAATTTTCGATTCGTTCATTTAATTGTGCAACTTTCCTTTATGGTGAAGAGCAATAATAATAGAATGAAGGTTATGATCACGTGCTTCGGGATTTGTATAAATGAGATTAGAGATATTATTTTGATATTAAAAAATAAATGTTTTTGATAAATCTTTACAAATATCATCTTACACGCAGCCAATTTTAACACAAGCCATAACTGCAGGTGAGAGAATCCACGGTGATTAATGACAATGATATAACGACAATTATTATAATTATGGATAATAATAAACAAACAAATTAGTGAAATTTTATAAATTTGGGTGAAATAGGATTTTTATGTGGCCTGGGAAATACAATAGCTCAACATATTGTTGAAAATCGAGGAATCGGAGGATTTGGTATTTTGATAGCTGTATTTATTATTATTATTATTATTATTTCATGTACAGTCAACCCTTGTTTCAACGAATTTTGATTCTGTCCCCCTTTTTTTATGAATTATAAATTTTTGTTTCAACGAATTTTATATATAAATCGTGTTACAACGACAACGAATTTTTAGTAGGGATCTTGGAATATAAGAACTAGTCGCGTTTCATCGAGTTAATGTGACAATAGATCAACATGTAAAATTAAATCATACGATAAAAAATTAAATCATACGATATTTAAATTTTATCGGGCAAGCAGCACTATTAAGCTATTTTTGGTTGCTTCGTTATTTTAGGCGCAAAATGGCGTCAATATAATCGATATAAGATATAATTAAATCATATAATTAAACTTTAATAATCAGTGACGTTGAAAGAATAACTTAATAGTGATTGCCCAATATCTTATATATAAAAAATTAAACATGTGATTTTTAAAAAAACACGTATTCTGAATCATGCAATTATTTTAATTTAAAGATGTAATAAAATTTTTACTTTTGTGATTTTATCAAAGATGTATATAGGAACTTATGATTTACTTTTATTTGATGTTATAATAAAACTATAAAACTTATGATTATTTTAAAAAAACATGTACAATTATGATACTGAAAGGTGTGATGTTTAATTGAAAATTTAATCAATGAATTATCATTTACCTCTCTATTAGAAGCAGAAGAATATATTACAATTGATAATGAAGGAATAAGTAATAGTAGCGAAATGATAACTGACAAAGAAATTATTGCTTTTTTCAAGCCAATTGAAAGAGGAATTTGCCATTAAAAGTAATACAGCGTCTAATGTTTCAATAAAACATGCTGTAAATGCCCTTGAGACTGTTTACAATTTTCTACAACAAGGTGATATAGAAATAGACTATATTGAATCTAAATCTTTTAAATCATTAAAAAGAAAAATAACATTATTAAATATTCAAAAACAAAAACAAAGTAGTATTACAACATATTTCAATAAATAATAAATAATTATTATATATTTTCTAATTATATTTTATTTTATCTGTATAATTAAAATACAATTTGAATAAACGTTATCATTTATTATGAAAACTTTTTTCTGACGATCATTGCCACTTTTGTTTTAGCGAATTTTTGTAACAACGAATTTAGTGACTGGTCCTATGGATTCGTTGAAACGAGGGTAGACTGTACTATCTCTAACAATGAATACATACTAATTCCGTGCATAATAATTTCCTCTTATTTTATATTTGTCTCTATTTTTATTATTATTTTTTATTTTTTTCTTTTAGTAAGGTAATATTTAATAAATTTGGTTTGGGAAAACATACCTGACTTGAGTAGGGAGATATTGTTTAGTATTGGTTAGCAAGGAATTGTTTAACAACAGCGAAAGATAGTTTGAGAGTAAAGCGTAAATAAATATTGGAAGAAATTGTATTATTGTATTAGTATAAACATTAAATAAATACATCATTGTCATTGAAACTCAGAATGATCTCATAGATTTTTTCCATTTCACCTTGCCCATTAAATATAAAAAAAATAAATATATAAATTAATATATATATATATATATATACAAATATTATTTCGAGTAATTCTTACATGTAAATATAGATAAAAGCGAAGTTGGAGCATATTCGTTGGTAAGCAACTGTCTGAATCAAAAGTATATTCTATAAGTTTTATTCTATATATTCTTATGTTACTATTAATAAAAATTAGTTAACAAAAACTTACTGTATTCTCTGAAATATAAGCACCAGTATGAATTTGCAATGAAAAAACAAAAAAAAATAGAAAGTAAAATATAAGCACCACATATATTTCAAATTATTTTTTATTTGATTTTATTTTTGTATAATAAATAAAAAATAAGAAATTTTTTTATTTTGACTATTCTTTTCCAGAATCACCAGACTCCTCTTCTAATCAAAAGATACCTCCAAAGTAAAGGCAAAAAAAAACAATAAAAAGTTGATATTGGAAGAAAGCGATTGAAAACAGCAACAAGTCCAAGCGAAAACTAATTACACTCCGTGGCTAATTGGCGGTGGCATCCATATAAATGTAACACAAATTATCTGAAATAAAATGTCTTGAATATAAGCACCGCCCACAGTTTTGTTGACCAAAATGTGTCAAAATGGTGGTGCTTATATTCCAGAGAATATGGTACTCTTTTTTAAAGTTAATCAAACTAATATATTTGAGATCCAGAAGTTACTGAGGACCTTAGTTAATAGTTAATCTGAAATTGGAAGCTTTATACTATCTATTCCTCTTATAGTTTGTAAAAAACTTCATGTTTCATGTGACTTTACAGAAAAATTCTGTTTGTAATTTTAAACCATATTCTAAATATAAATAAATAAATACTCACATTTTAATAATCACCAAAGAGCTTGAATTAATCACCCATATTCCTAAAAGTAAATGAGAGCTAAAGAGGAAAATCTTGTAACTTTTTTACAAAAATTCTTATTAATATTAATAATTTAAAAAATCGGGAATGAATTGGCGGAACCAATTAAAATTATGCAGATCATTCTAGAATCAATTTCCATCTATGATAAAAACCCTGAGTGTTATGTGTACATATTTGTCGATCAAATAGATCAAATAACAATTCCTTTTTTAAAAAAAAATGTCAAAGAAGAAAACAAAATGAATTGGTTGAAAGAGAGTAAGTGTTATCATAAGAATGGTGGTTGTTGCCACTCTAGTTTTTTTAAAAAAGCAATGCCAAAAGAAAAAAGAAAACAAAGTCAAGAAAAATAAAGAACAAAATGAGTGAGTGTTTTTAAAAGAATGGTGGTGATGATTGTTGCCACTCTTTGTCACTTTAGTTAGTCATTAAAAATAATTTGAAACATAATTATTATATATTTGGAGACTAAACTTTGAATTCTTTATAATTTTTTAGACCACTTAAAGAATTAAATGATAATGAAGAGGTATTGTTATATAAATTGATGTCAATGTTCAATAATGGTTAATATTGTGAATATTATTAATTCAACATAAAATTGGTTTTGTTTGCATACCAGAAAGAAAGAATAAATGAGATCACAAAATTAAAAAAACGAATAAAAGAATCAGAAGGTAAAGATCTTGTGACATAAATGTCAGTTTATTTTTTGTTTATTCCACCTCACTTATCTATTTATGTATTAAGAGAATTTATATACTAACTGAACTAAGCTTTTTATTTTATTTTATTTTTTTCTATCAGTCCATTATTTTTAAATTAAACTTGTGATGTTATTCATCTACATGACATCTTTCACCTATTTTACCTGGATTATTAGGTAGATTGATTTTACAATAAATATTGTATTTTTTAAAGTTTGTCTTTTATTCTGTCTTTCAACATTACTAATTTTATTTTCATTATTTTCTACTGATTTGCTATATATTTCAAGAAGAAAAAAAAAAATAAAAAAGTGAAAAATCAGCAGGGTTGGCAAATTGACTAGAACTGATGGACTTTTGGACTGGCCCATTGCCATTAATAAAACACTAAATATGGTTAAAGTGTTATGCTAATGGACCACCAATAGACCATCAATGGACTGCACATTTGCCAACCCTGACTATCAGTGATTATGTTGATGAAAATGAAAATTTTATTAAACAAATGAACAAACCATCAACAAAGGCATCATCATTAGTAGCAACTGTAAAAGGGATTAGTGATTGTATAAAAAAGATTACACAAAACCATATCTGATACAACAAATATTGGACCTCCTGTAGTATTATATAATCATGCTTTTCAAAATTTGTTTTAGAATCTAGAGATACCACAAAATCAATTGTTACCGGAATTAAATTTGGATGCTCTTCCGGCTGAAATTAACTAATTCCGAAATTTTTAATTTTTATTATTCTATTTTATTTATTTCTATTTTTGTATAATCTTATTTTATTAATTTTATTCGTGTTACATCTACTTTTGTAATACGTTTTATTTTTATTATTTGTATAACGGATTAATTTATTTAGAAAATTCTTTATCATCATAACTTGATGACGTCTGTAACTTTTTTACTTATTATTATTACTATATTCCATGACAAATAAGAATGACACCAGTTTTCTATAAAAAATAAAGTCATGATAAATTAACTTGATGATGAAATGAGATTTATCATAATGATGATGATGATTTTATTACTTTGGTTGTACGAATGTATAATGGTAAATATACATCCAAGTAGAACTCCGATTCTAATATATGCAAATCCCAAGAAAGGGTTTTTGCCACTGAGAAATGATACTGTAGAAATTACAAATGATTTTGTTCCACCATGTTTAGTAACTGGAAATTCTTTTTTTTTAAAAAAAAAAATGTTTGTAAATAAATTCTTGCTATATTCAATTATGACTTCACAGGATCCAACTTTCAATGAATCCCACTTCGTTTTTACCATAAAGTTTTCTAAAATTAGGTAAACTGGTTGTTTGCATCCAAACTTGAAAAAATAAAAAAACTTCAAAGAATGTGATGGTATTTGGAATCTGATGTGTGTGTATTAATATTGATGACCATCCCCTTTTCAATTGAGAGAACTAGTGAACTTATTCCTAACAGCTTTTATGTATTATCAGACTTGCTTGTAGTAGATACCTCCAGTCTCCCAACATCTATCACCTAGAACCAGTGTTAGCAATTAAAAAAATGAAGATTTTATCAAGATAGCAGAATGTAAAAACAATTCTATTTGGTTATGATGAATAGTAGTTATAACCTTAGCATCTGGTATTATATTTATTACTATTTATTATTTTGCTAAAAGATTAAAAAAAATAAATCAATATTGTAACAAGATTATTTTCCTACTAAGGATTTTTGCTTTTTGTTGGGTAATAGTACACTTTCATTTTGCTTTCTTTTCTTAATTTTTATTATTTTTCTTTCTTTTTGGTAAATTTCATAGGTAATATTTTCTTTTTTTAGATAAGCTTTGAGTGTCTAAGTATCATTTATTTTAAAAATGTAAGGAGTAATTTTTTCACCTTGTTCTTTCTTCGAATGATACTATAATTCTTGGGTTCCATGGTAGACCTAATTTAAATTAACTTCATATTATTATTATTTTTATATGGGAGTAGTTCTATATATCATTTAAGATAACAAATGTGATATTATCCTTTAAACGGTTTCTTGGTTATTGATAGTTGAAATTTTTTTCTGTTATAAAAAACTTTTTCTGAAGGTATCACTTCCTAATATGAAAATGATCTTTGGAATTCAGCTGATTGACCTGTGAATAAAAATTCGGTTGTTGTCCTTGTAGTTTTCGTAAAATCTTCCTTAAAAGTTGGTCGATTGACTATTTTTACTTTGCAGATCATTAAATTGACAAGGTGAAATTATTTTATGTTTCTGCGTCAATTTGAAATTCACGCGTGAAATTCAAATTAGCCAATCAGAATTTTGTATTCAACATCCACCCCAAAATTTAATTGGTAAATTTCAAATTGACACAAATTTGATTTTCACGTATATACAACATTACCATTAAAGATACTTTGATCGTTTAAGAGATAAAACTGATCACATTATAATTGTGATGATAATTAAATTTTGGTCCCTGAAAGCTTTGGTAATACCAATGTTCATCTTTTTCTGGTTTTTATTGCAGAGTGCCCCATATAATAGTACCAGTTATTTATTTAGGACATGTCCCTTATTAATATTATTGGTTGCGATCACATTCCCGGTCTATATAAAAGTGGATTATGCCGATCATTACTTAAACATTATAATTAATATTTTTTTTTCAAAATGATCCAAACAAACACAGAAGAGCATCCAGATTGATTTTATAAGCAACAAATAAAAAGGAAAGCTCGTAAAGAGTCGGATTTTTACACCATTTTAATCTTTTTGATGAAGAGTGTTTGAAAAGTATGAATGTGTTTCTATCCAAGAAAGAGATAAAATAATTAATATCTTGATGATGCTTGTTTAAAGGAGTATGAACTTAATTCTATTCAAGAAGATAATCTTTGTAATAATGGCAATAATTATGCGAATGGAAATGTAAAAGGAATGAATGTAAATAACAACAATATTATTGGTTATGATTATGATTTTGATGATATACCAACAACCTCGATAGAAAAATAAAATCTTTTTGATTCTTTCAAGTATAACTTATTATTTAAATTTAATAATAAAATTTAATAATGATAATATCTATAATTTCACTGAAAGGATTTGCACAGTAACATGTTTTACAAATTTTAATTTTTATAATAATATATTTATTTAATCTATTATTAAGAAATGAGTATAAATGTACCTGAAAAAACAATCCTAGCAACATATAGAGAATACTATTCAATAACAAGAGATTTATTGAAATTAATTTATGACAAGAATAATTTAAAAAATTCAAAGATATTATTAGAGTTGGAAAATGAAAGGTATCTTCAATTCAATTAATATATTAATATATTTTAATTCATGAGACATTCATTTATCATTAGCATTAAAAAATATTGGCAACTATTTAGGAAAATATTGATAAAATTGATGCTAATCATCAATCATCATCATCATCACCATCAGTATCAAAATTTTCTTGTTCTTTTTCCTCACCAGCACCACCATTGCTGATACCATCAATTTCATCTCCTTATTTACCAGAGCCATCCATATCAATGTCTTCTTGTTTTTTTTCCTCGCCAGCACCATCATCATCCTACTCACCACCAGAGCCAGAACTATCAGTTTCGTCATCTTTTTATTCACCACCAGAACAGTCAACATTAACATCATCTTGTTTTTTTTTTGCGAACCACTTATAATTATGAATGGTCAACAGAAGTTGAAAATGTTTTGCATAATATATTCGGATTAGAAAGGTTTAGAAGGAACCAGTTGGAAGCCATTAACAAAACACTTAATGGAAAAGACATCTTTGTGCTGATGCCAACTGGCAGAGGGAAAAGTATATGTTACCAGTTGCCCGCAATGGTGGAAACTGGAAAAACAAAAGGGACAACGATTGTAATTTCCCCATTGCTTTCGCTAATTATAGATCAAGTTTATAATTTGAACAGGCATGATATATCGACCTTATGTTTGTATGGTGAACAAGAAGCTAATCAAAGACAAAATGTATTTACTGAACTTGAAAAATATAAACCAAGTTGCAAAATTTTTTATTTAACTCCTGAGATGTTAAATAGAAGTACTGCAGTTGCATCAGCAATAAAAAGGTTGTACGATAGAAAACAATTGGCAAGATTCGTTATTGATGAGGCTCATTGTGTTAGCCAATGGGGTCATGATTTTAGACCAGATTATAAAGAGTTGTGCAATCTAAAAAAAATATATAACGATATACCTATTATCGCTTTAACTGCAACTGCAACTCTTAAAGTCAAACTTGATGTCATGAAACTTTTAGAAATTCAACATTGTAAAGTTTTACAACAAGGATTTAACCGAAAGAATCTTTATTATAAAGTTTGTCCCAAAGATAGTAGTAATAAGGCGTTGGAAAATCTTGTAAAACTCGTTCAAAGTCATGGAGGTGGATCGGGTATTATTTATTGCACAGTTAAACTCAAATGTGAAAACGTTGCAAAATACCTGCAACAATCAAGAATCTCTGCCAAGTATTACCATTCAGGGTTAGACAAGGCAGATAGAATAAATGTGCAAAATGAATGGCAATCTGGCAAGCTGCAGGTTGTCGTTGCGACCACTGCCTTCGGAATGGGTAAGTTATATGTGATTTTTAAAATTTTACTAATATGATATATATATATATATATATATATATATTGCAAGAATTACATTGAATTTTTTTTTTAATATATATTTGCCAATTGTATAAAGGAATCGACAAACCCAATGTAAGGTTTGTGATTCATTACTTGCTACCACAATCTCTAGAAGGGTATTACCAAGAGACTGGCAGAGCTGGCAGAGATGGTAAACCTGCTCAATGTGTTCTATTTTATACATTTAAAGAATACATATTGATAAAAAAGATGATAAACGGCGGAGATGGAACTGAAATGCAAAAACAACAACAGCTCTTAAATTTATTTTCAATGATGAAGTATTGTGAAAATAATATCGATTGTAGAAGGCAGCAATTGTTAGGTTATTTTGCAGAAAACTTCAATCCAGCAGAATGCTAACAAACGTGCAATAATTGCCGAGAGCTTATAAATCATCAAGTTGTGGAAACAGATTATTCATATGTAGCAAAAAAGATTATCGAGTCAGTTTCAGCACATCAAAACAAGAATTTAACATTAGTACAGTTTGAAAAAATATTTTTGGGAGATAATACTAAACCAACTAAAGAATTGGTGATAAAAAATATTACCCAAACTTTCTAAAACTGTTTGTGAAAGATTATTCAAAAAACTAATTATTTATTTTTGTTAAAATTTTTTTTCTATGATAATAGGTAAATTCACGTTATTCGCACGCAAATAATAGGATAATTTTAAAAGATCTTGTATAATATTATTTATCGCTAATGATATTAACCTTATTGGATACTGATGGTGGTTGACGTTATCAATGTTATTATTAATACTTGTAGTAATTTATTTATTCTTTGATTAATATAATGAAAATAAAAAGATTTTTGCTTATAATGTTTAGTTTTTTGAATTAAATAATTTTTTCTCAAACGAGTGACAGAGTAACGAGTGATCGAGTAAAAAAAAAGGAAAGAAAGGATAGCAAAATTGAGGACTAACAGTTCATTATTATATGGATGACAAAAGTCCAATAAATGAAATGCACCCCAAAGTTTTTTTATTCCTGATTGGTAAATTTTACATAATATAAAAACAGATTGTAATGATGCTTTAGGAGACTACAAGGAGAAGGGATATTTTAATATTATTTCATTGATTTTCATTTTTTTTTTAAGGATTTGCTTTTTGATTTGTTTAAAAATGTTCGGCTTCTTCACTACCAACCAATTCACCTGATTGATTAGATTGAACATTGTTTTTTCAATACCTAGCTTCTAGCTAGGTGACATCTATATATTATATATGCATCTATCTTTATTATTCTAACCTGGAGCCAAGGTGGTTAATTGAAAAACCCAAAGTTGGTAAACCTTTATAGGTATTAGCAAACCTATTAATTCTAAATAAACGAATTCAAGCGCCCTTGGTGCAACTACTAAATTCGTGATCCGCGTAATAAAAATATTTTAGTATGAAGAAATTGCTATTAAAAAATAGTGATGTTAGCCGACAGAAAAACCTTAGCCGGCTAAGAACTTAATAAATCCCAGTTGATGAAAAACCTTTTCAGATGGTACTAAGCTTGCCGGTATTATTATTACTACCGTTATTGTTATTATAATATCTCGCCTTTTAATGATTCAAATTATTTGTTTTATTCGTTATGAATTTGAATATTCGAATTACATTGAAAGTTTTATTTAAATAAAACGAATAATACAAATAGAAGAATAATTTGAATAGAACAAACTAAATGTCCATGCCATTGAATTCTACACTAAAATTCCACACGTAAAAATGAATGTTAAGATAAACTTTTTTTAGCCGGCTAAGCTGTTTAAAATTCCTTGGCCGGCTAAGCCAATAAATTTCATAGCCGACCAACATCACTATTAAAAAATGTAATCAATACAGACTTTTACGGTGTAATAAATAATGGATAGCGGAAGTTATCAATTTAACAGCAGGTTTAATATAAATCATGCTATTCATAATTTAAAGTCGCTTTTTTAATAATTCGGCAAATTACGTGTTTAATAGCAGCAGTATACCATTTCGAGAGTTTGGGAAAGATATATATATTATTGAACTAATTTTTTCTTCAAGTTAAATGATTTTCAAGAAGATTAATTCGTAATCTAGTATTAGCAGTAGTATATACATTACGGACATTTGAAAAAGAGAAATATGTATTATTGAACTATCTTTTTTTTCAAACCAAAATTATTTCAAGAAGCAAGTTAATTTTAAACTTGGGGGAGATCACCAGTGAATGGTTTAGGACCTCAAGGAGTGGTGACTTTCATTGCGCCACCTGCGAGTAGAATTGCGGGAATAATTTTGCTGACGGTGGATTTGAGTTAGTGATATACTGTATTGTCTGGGATATAAGCAACACTCGAATATAAGCAACAGTACGAATTTGCAACAGAAAAACAGAAAAACAGAAAAATAAATATAAGCAACACCTATATTTCAGAAACATTTTTATTTGACCTCTTATTTTTTATAAAAAAATAAGAAAATTTTTGACTATCCTTTTCCAGAATCACAGGACTCTTCCCCTTCTAATTCAACAATCCATACCTTTAAGTCAGCTTTAGCCTCAGGATATTTTGCTTTTATTCCTAAACTATTACCAATTCGTCTTTTTTTTTTTGCCAACGAGAAATCATTGAATGATCAATAGTAAAATGACGCCAGTTGTCTTATACCATATTATTTTGCATATTACAAGACTTGGCGCTTTTCAGCAACAGAATATGAAGAACGTTTGACTTTTGGCATTGCTGTGGGAAAAAATGAATTAGAACTTAACACAAATGATAAGGAGACATAAACAAAATGTCTCGAATATAAGCACCACCTATAGTTTTTGTTGACTAGAACATGTTAAAATTGTGTTGCTTATATTCCAGACAATACGGTATTAATTAATATACTAACACTCTAAAGAAAGTTCTCGGGTATGCTTTACATGTAAATGCCGAGTTACGAACAACAATCAAAATTTATAATTAAAAAATGAAAAAAGTTTTTATTATTTCAAAACATTATTATTACAATTATCCATCAACTTTATCAATTCTTTCAATACCTTTTCCTTTATTATTATTATTATCAGAATCTAATGTTTATTAATTGATTAAATGGGAATAAAAAATATTTGTTAATAATAATTAATGGATAGTAATTTCTCAATTAATAATATTAATAATGAAATTTTTATTCACCTCCAACATTTAAGAGAAGAGAGTTTAAATCAAGATTGTTTACTAAACTATCATTACTTGTATAGCTTTTTAAGCTTTTTGATTTAGTAACTTCTTCATCTAATATTCTACTTGTATGATATGCATCTGGGTGTGATTTGTGTATTTGTTGCGAATCATTACCACCATCACCACCACCGCTGCTGCTGCTGCTGCTGCTGCTGTTATCATTATTAAAATCAAAATTTTTCTTATTAATTTTAGAAAATTTGAATAACTTTTTTATTAAACTGTTATTGTTACTATTATTATTTTTCATATTTTCATTATTAAGAATTCCTTCATGTTTATTTTCAGCAAATTTCTGAAGTTCTTCAATGGTTGGTCTTTTTGATGGATCCACATCCCAACACCTCTCCATCATTTGTGAATAATCATCAGGCATTCCAGGTAGTATTGATGGTCGTAAACCTTCACATATATCAAAAATTAAACAATGATTATGAGCTCTATCATCAAATGGTGGATGACCTGCAAATATCTCCCACATTAACATCCCAACACTATAAATATCAGTTTCTTTTGTGTTCTTTGTGTTAATTTTGCCTCTAAGTAGCTCAGGTGCAATATATGGTATAATTCCATATATTTTACTTGATGATTTTTCATCAACTGATCCACATAATCCTAAATCTGTAATATAACAACCACCTCCTTGCAATAATATATTACCACTATGTAAATCACAATGGATTAAATCTTTCTCATGTATCCAATATAATGCAACACAAAAATACATAAAGATTGCAATTCTGTCTTTTAATGCTAAATTTAAATGATTTTTTTGCAAATAACCCCTTAAATTTCCTTCTGGATGATAATTTAAAAGTATTGCATAATTTCCATTATCTGGGAATTTAGTTATACCATAACAAGGAACAATCATTTGTGATTTAATTTTACAAT
>CAUDNR010000291.1:33898-59251 GCA_958430865.1 Entrophospora sp. SA101
TGAGATTTGGGAATTTTCTCATTTTATTAATAACAATTAGCATAAAAATTTTATATTAAAATGTCGATCATTTCTCCGATTCATTCGCGAATCAGCAATTAAAGTAAAAAATTTTGCCATTTAAGAATAATGAATTTTTTTTTCTATGTATTATTCCTAATTGGTTGAACCTCTGCTAACAGAAAATAATCTTGATCTCCTTGGTGTAATATTCAAGCCCAAACTTGGAGAAGATGAAATTTTCATAAAGGAATTGAAACAAATAGGCCGAATTACACCACCATCACCAACCAAGTTTTTTGCAGACTGCTGGATGACACCAGCAACCAAAAAATATCGTTTCTAGAAAAGTGTCAAGCTTTTATGACAAATTCAAAACAATTCTACCTACATACTGAAAATCTGCAAGACTAAAAAATATAATCGCTCTTGTTAAAAAATTTCAATTTCTTATTTTGATAATAATATTGTATATTAAAATAATTAGCATTCTTATCTTTTATGGATTTCAAGCGTGTAAAGGAAACTAAAGTCAACTCTCCCCAAGTGTACATCATCGGGGCTGATCCTGAGTGTGCATTTAGGAAGAGTTGACTGTATTTTGTTTGAAAGTTTTCTTTTTGGATATTATTGATTTATCAGATAATTTTTTCCTATTGTCAAGTAATATTTTCAATAAAAATTTCTTTTTGGCTTGTTTTTGCAAGGAATTGAAACATTTAATCACTGCACCCCAAGTTTTTAGTCCTCTTTGAATTTCAAATTTTTTGATTACCCTATATGTTCCAAATTCATTGCATAATATTTACATATATCATCTTAATAAAATTTAAACAACAAAAATATCAGGCTTTTGTGTTATTTTTAAATAATAAATTGTAACAACAACAATTTTGTCAAATAAAATTATATTTTTACCTCCAACATGTAAATCAAACACATAGTCAAAGCAAATATATGATTATTATGATGACAGTAAATTATAATTACAAAGATTTCAATAGGCAGTAAATCAATTTAGTTGTGTTTTACTTTTGTTTTGCATTTAGCCAATAATGTGAATGTGGCTTCATTTCACCTATTGAAACAAAGATTTACGATTAAAGTAGGACGTTTTATTATTTTTAACTAGTGTTTAGCTTCTAAACGAGAGTTTCGTAGTTATGCAAAAGTCAAAAGGTTTCGCCGTAAGTCGAAACTAGTTTTGATGTTTGACTATTTTACTTTTGATTTAGTTTTGACATAACTTTTAATTTTAGTTTTGACTTTCGCCTCTTCGAAATAGTTTGGCGACCAACACTAATTTTAAATTAAAAACCGATTCAAGATTCTGGCTAAAATGCATATCGATCTTTTCCATTTATCACAAATTACGAATTAAGAGTGATCTACATTTTAACCTATTTTAACCGTGTAACAGGTCCCAAATCCTGGTACATTATTATTATTATTATTATTAGCAAACTAATGTGCGGGTAATTTTACGTATAATTTACAAAAATAATAAAATAAATTATAAAACAGTTGATAAATTTTGTTATGTTTTATTTATAAATTTTATTAAACATATCGGTTTTTCAGAATACTAATGTTCAAAAGCTAACTCAAAATCAAATAAATCAATCGAAGGCCATTTAAATTTACCATAAATGATCATTTAAAATTCCCGAATTCACTTAATTACGAATTTGAGATTTTGTTGAGAAAAAAATTTGCTTTTGAAATTGGAGTAACTAAAATAATTCGAAGTGGCAGTGTAAGATTTATATTTAGTTACCGTAGCAATTTTATGATAATCAATATCTATATGCTGTTCAAGTGTTTGCCTTTCGGTATGAATAAAAAGATATCTTATTATTATATTAATATTTGAAAAAGTTCATTCGGGAAAAGAAAAAAAATTTATTATTTATGATCCGCACACTAAGCCACAAAATTTATGATTTCATGTGTCCAAAGTAAAAAATTTAAAATTACATTGTGCGAAATAAATTATTATGTCTCGCACATCTAAACACTGACGAGTATTATCAATAATCCTTTGGTGAATTAATCATCTAATAGAGATAAACCAATCATCAATGAGTGAATGGGAATATAAGTTAAATTATTAATTATCAATCAAATTTTTTAGACAAATTAAATAACTAAATAATGAATCCTGTTGTTGTTATTATTGTTGAAATATATATCAAGTTTTTAAATTAATATAAGCCAATAATAATATTCTTAAATGCAATATCATAAAAATGTAAGGAAATGAATCAAAGCAAATAACCACATTATCTAAAATAATTGATTTAAATGCTCATTTACTTTTCACTTTCGTCGTTACCTTTTCGATAGCAAAAGGTATGGCTAAAAATTTAGTTATTCTTTCCCTTGCCAACTCATCTTTAAGATAATCTCATAAGGTCAAGAACCGACCTGAAATTGTGTTCCACTAAAACTTTTAATGAAAGTTGCTGCATCATATCAATGTGTGCGAGTTGAGAATAATTAATTGAATTAAATCAATCAATTGATAATGATATTGGTCATAAATACTTTAATTATTATGCACATAAATAATGTATTTTGAAAATTTAGTAACACAATATTTTAAGTCCTATGTAGATAGCATACAAGGCAAGCCCTTACATTGTAAGCGACTCTTGTCATTTTTGCAATTTTACATTAGATTCTATGTATTAAATTATTATAATTATAATTATCATCTAAAATCCCTTTTTCTGATGTGAAAATTTGAATTTTTAATATTTATGTTGAAATTTATGTTCATGAGAAATTCAAATCAGCCAATCAGAATTCACCCCATATGGGAAAAAGGACTGTTCTCATTAATTCAAATTCAAATTAAAAATATTTCAGTTCTAAATAACATTTTAATTCCATTTTGAAAATGTGCAAAGGATACTATTCTATTAAAAAGATTAGATATAAAAGTTTTTCACGATAGAATGATGAAGTACATGAAGACTCATTCATTATTATTGTAGACCAAGAACAATAAAATTTAGACATGAAATGTTTTTGGATTAATGCTCGAAATGAAGCCTCTATCTATACTTTTCCATATCAATTTAATTCTTAATGTGGATTTCCAGATTAACATTGAAAAACTGTGGCTATCATGGAAATAAAAGAAACAGGCGAATTAGTTTGTTGGAAAGATGACAATTATTTTATTAAAGCAGATAAAAAGTTTCACTTCAAGATTGATGAAAATTTAATATTAAGCAGTCAAAAATTCTGAATAAGCCGGCCAATAAAAAAAAGAAATCGAAATTTTGAATTTTCATATTAATATTAATATGCACATATACAAAGATACCCAGACTTTGAAAAGCTAATAACTCCACAAAATTCTACGTACGATAATTAAGAATGTAGTGTGGCTAGGGCCTTAAATTTTAACTGTTTACTTTTTTTTTTATATATACCTTTCCTGTTTTGGGAAGTTATTAGCTTTCAAAGATCGTCAATTTTGCACCATCATTACTGCGCCTCGTTTTATTTAAAAAAATTGACCAATTAATCTTGATCAGTCTCTAATGTAATGGGAAAGACGTGACAATGTATAATGAATGATCATAATAGAAAATTCAAATTTTAGATGGGAGTTCGTATAAATCGTCAATAATGTGGATGAATGAAGTTAACACTCAAGATATATAAGATGAGAAATCAATATTTAAATCAATCATACATACAAGTTAGATAGCAGGGAGAAGATACTTTTGTTGGACTTCATTTTGAAATTTTGATAATTAAATTAAAATTTTATTATTCCTAAAAAAAAACAATAACAGATCTTGAAACTTTGTAAATCTATTATTAATAATAATTATTTATAGTAAGTGTAAGTTTATGTGATAAATCACATTCATGATTCTATATAATTTAATAAAGTGTTGAAAATATTGTTCAAACAAAAAACAGGTCTGATTCCTTCTTTTATATATATATATATATATTTATATTCATCATTTATATATATTACAGAATAAAAAGAATAAAAAAAAATACATGAAAAAATTAAATGATTCATTTACATATATAACTATAATAAATATAAGATCGAGGATATATATACATATAAAATCATCATAATAACAACACATCAACAGATTTTTTTTTTTTTTTTGAAAATACTTAGGATTTATTTTTAGAAAATATGCCAGTATATCCACCTTTCTTTTTCTCTGTAACTGGAGCATGATCGCTACCATTACCACTCTCGACAGATTTATCATATCCTTTAGGATGTGAAGGTCCAAAATGATGATTTCTATGAAATTTATATTGTATCAATGATCCAGCAATAAATAGCGCAATCAATCCACCCAACATCAAATAAACATCCCGACTTGTGGTATAAGGAGTACCATCCAAGAATGCTCTAACTGATAGGCGGAATCCTGTATTGGCAAACATATCAACACCAAGAATCATCGCATAAGCACCAATAAATGATGTACCCAAAATAATTATCACATCCTCAAATATACACGCCAAAATAAGTCCCGTAATGGCAAATGCTACAATAAACACAATTCTAGCGATATCATTCTTAATCAATCCACCATCTCCAAACGCAAGTATAAAGTTTGCCAACGCCAAACCAGAAACCAATCCCAATAACCAAATAGCAACTGATGCGCAACATATTAACAGCATCCCAACTATGAATCCAATAGCCAAAGAAACTAATAAAATTATTAACGTATTAGTTGACGGTTCTGACGTGTAGCCTGACGGTGGCTCTGCCCTGACAAGAATAAGGAAAGCAACATATGCTAATTAATAAAAAAAAAAATATTATGATTAGTATAAATTATTTCCCAATTATAATTTTTATATCAATATTTAAAAACACTTACATCCAATAATAGATCCCAAAATAAACAAGGTGAGATTATAAAGTTTACGACCAAAGAAACAATAACAGAAACCTATAACAAGCAAAATGACGCCAACTACTATTGACTGAGCCATTGAGAGTTGTTGTACATTGTTTGATAAGTCCACAACTGGATTATCAGTTGTTATTGTAGTTGGGGATGGTGCTGTTATATCAGTTGGAGTTACATCTTGTCCATTAACGAAACCAATGAGATTAAACATTAAGAGCAATAATGAGATCATTATTGTCATTGTATTTTTTTTTGTAAATTTCTTTTTCATTATTTTTTAAAGTTGGTTTTATTTTTATTTCTGTGTGAAAAGAATTTTTTGAGAACAAATGGGAAAAAATTAAATATCATTTCAAAGGGAAAAGCCTCACTCTTATATATAATTTCAATAAAATCCAAGCCATGCTTTAATAAATAAACTAAGCCGTATATATATATATATATACAGTGCATGCATAACATCATTATCCACTTGGCTGACTTGGCGGTATCACAAAATGGAATTTTCTGTGGAAAGTCTAAATTTATCTTTTTCATTTTCTTATTTTGAAAAAGAAATCAAGAAATCGCACTTTACACTTACCGATTTCTCCTCTCCCATTCAGCTATTTTGAGATATATGAAAGAGAAAAGAGGATTATTTTCATTTCACTTTTTTTTTTTTTTTAATACCGTAACTATTTTCTATTATATTATTTATATATTACTAACCTTAAAAAGGTTTATGTGCTTAATGCGGACAATTATTGATGTCATTAATGAAAATCGGTACATATAAACATTTCATAAAAAATTTTTCTCGCTTTTTTATGATCACGAAAATTATTATGATGCTATAAAGGAGCATGTAAAAAGAAAACATGAAAGCAACAATTATTAATGTGTTAGAAATTAGAATAATTGGGAGAGCTACATGTAAATTTAACAAACTGTAGTTTTTTATGATCCGGCTAAATTTCTTTGTCTCGAGAGCTTTTGATCCTTTAATTACATTGTGTGGTGACAGAAATTGATTTGGTTCATTTAAATACAAGTTCAAACCGAAGCTTTGAATACGATTAAAATTCAAGAGTTCCAGCCAAATACATGATACCAAAAATAAAAGGGTAATAGCACAAAGAACCTAGAAACAAAACAGAAAATATAAGACAAATAACAGCTATTTTGTGCTGGTTTTGGCAATATCTTTGAATTCATCTATGACAATGGATAAATGTTATCGTAAAGATGTTCTTGAAGGTTTTGATATGGTAGGTAATAAGGCTTTAATATAATGGAAACTTCTGTTTAAATTCATGAAATGAACCATTAGCAATCTTCCGAGCCTTTACAACACCAAGTTTAGAAGCTCCAAAAAGAGAATACCATTTAACTTGAATCAATCTCCAGGCTTCAAATATTGAAAGCTACACGCCATGTAATCCTATCTTTTTACAACATCATAACACGATCCACACAATCTACTGTGAGATTGGTTCCACATAACAAAGCCTAATGTTCTAAATAAATATTATCAATATTATTTATTTATAAAACAAATAAACAATAAGAAATGTACAAAAATGTTGATCGTTTCATTGGGGATAACAATAAATAATACTGTAATAGTAATTATAAAAACAGTGATAGTAAAAACCAATAATAATCCGAGTTGTATGTAATGCTTACTTGGATTAATGATTGTAATATACTTTATCATAGTATTTTCCTTATTTATTTACCATTATGACTATTACCATATGAATTTTTAGTGAAAATACGTCGTATGTTCATGGAAAATATTCAACCGGGCTGTAAACTATACACCAAAGTCTTATCCAACTATGCAAATTGTAATGGTTCTTCCTTTAAAAAAAAAGAAATAAAGATCATTCTTAATCCATTAAAAGTAGTTTTGTATCATGTTGCAAATGAAAAAACATAGTCGAAATCTAGGGTTGCTGAGTACCAAAGTCAAAACTTGTAAAACATTTTGCAAGTTGGCCAATTGTAAGCATTTAATATTCCAAAATTTACTAATTGTGATGTTTAAAAATATTTCTTCGGCAGTACAAGAAAGGTTGATTTTCAACATTATTAAATTCTACATAACAAATAAAGATCCTAGAAAAATAAATAAATATTGTGATAGTATATAATTTGCATATTTTTTACTTAATATCGCAAGTGTCAGTTTATAATTAGTAATAATATTAGAAGTTTGTCTCGTTAAAATTTAACCATTACAGAATGAAAAAGGGCAACAAATTTCTATACACCCAAAACACCAAAGTTAGATGTAAATATATTTTTGTACTATCCCGCTCTATCCAAGCTAAAAAATGAATACCAAACTTAACCATCACAAAGTATAACGAAAACCTTTAAGCTGCTACTGGACTTTATATCCAAAAGTACCTAACAAAGAAACGGATGTCATAGTATTGAAATTGATGATCTTGTTCTTCCCCCAACACATATATGGTCAGTCATTCGACAACTACCTGCTAATTATTTTTATTATATACACGTATCTTTAAATAAATATCACGTTATCATAATTGGGGAGCTTGGACTTCCAAATCTCCCGCGCCTAAAACTTCTGTTGCTGTTTTAGGAGATTTACATGATTGCAATCGTGTTAAAGGAATGGCCTTGAATCCATGACCTTTAAAAAACTCGACAAGAACAAAATGCAACTGAATCTTTAATCAAACAAATTCCAAGATTATCAAGACCTGGATTACTTTCATGGGTAATTATCATCATCATTATCATCACCATTATTATTATCATTGGTATAGTCAATAAATCAACTTATTCATTTTTATT
This sequence comes from Entrophospora sp. SA101, assembly GCA_958430865.1. Taxonomy (NCBI): domain Eukaryota; kingdom Fungi; phylum Glomeromycota; class Glomeromycetes; order Entrophosporales; family Entrophosporaceae; genus Entrophospora; species Entrophospora sp. SA101. Next base: position 41,626 of record CAUDNR010000291.1, read on the forward strand.
ACTTAATAATAATCAATATTATTAGCTAGAAAATTTTCAACGCCTGTAACTCATAACGATGATGATTTAAATGCTAAAGCTGATGTTAAAATGAGTGGATATGAATTTGCTGCAAATAAAATGTTGAGCGTTAATTTCTTTAGTTTCTCTAATTAGAAAGAGTTGGCAAAATGTTAAACGTTTATATATTAAATCCTCGATGGGTAAGCGTCAACTAACGTTTATATTAACAATGTGAATGTCACTATACAGTACATTGATCCGCTCTCTTACCAAAACCATCATTTTTAGTTTTATTATTAAAAGTAGTTGTTATTATTGTATTAGCATGTATCATTGTATGGTATTTATTGGGAGCTAGAACGTTTACTCTAAATTTTTGTTTATATAGTGCAAGTCGCTTAGTCATTGACAGCAGCAATTTAAATCCTCTCAATCACGTGACTTCGGTGTGCAGAGATTAATATTAATGACAGCCCATTGTTCTTGGAAATTTTCAAATTTTCGATTCGTTCATTTAATTGTGCAACTTTCCTTTATGGTGAAGAGCAATAATAATAGAATGAAGGTTATGATCACGTGCTTCGGGATTTGTATAAATGAGATTAGAGATATTATTTTGATATTAAAAAATAAATGTTTTTGATAAATCTTTACAAATATCATCTTACACGCAGCCAATTTTAACACAAGCCATAACTGCAGGTGAGAGAATCCACGGTGATTAATGACAATGATATAACGACAATTATTATAATTATGGATAATAATAAACAAACAAATTAGTGAAATTTTATAAATTTGGGTGAAATAGGATTTTTATGTGGCCTGGGAAATACAATAGCTCAACATATTGTTGAAAATCGAGGAATCGGAGGATTTGGTATTTTGATAGCTGTATTTATTATTATTATTATTATTATTTCATGTACAGTCAACCCTTGTTTCAACGAATTTTGATTCTGTCCCCCTTTTTTTATGAATTATAAATTTTTGTTTCAACGAATTTTATATATAAATCGTGTTACAACGACAACGAATTTTTAGTAGGGATCTTGGAATATAAGAACTAGTCGCGTTTCATCGAGTTAATGTGACAATAGATCAACATGTAAAATTAAATCATACGATAAAAAATTAAATCATACGATATTTAAATTTTATCGGGCAAGCAGCACTATTAAGCTATTTTTGGTTGCTTCGTTATTTTAGGCGCAAAATGGCGTCAATATAATCGATATAAGATATAATTAAATCATATAATTAAACTTTAATAATCAGTGACGTTGAAAGAATAACTTAATAGTGATTGCCCAATATCTTATATATAAAAAATTAAACATGTGATTTTTAAAAAAACACGTATTCTAAATCATGCAATTATTTTAATTTAAAGATGTAATAAAATTTTTACTTTTGTGATTTTATCAAAGATGTATATAGGAACTTATGATTTACTTTTATTTGATGTTATAATAAAACTATAAAACTTATGATTATTTTAAAAAAACATGTACAATTATGATACTGAAAGGTGTGATGTTTAATTGAAAATTTAATCAATGAATTATCATTTACCTCTCTATTAGAAGCAGAAGAATATATTACAATTGATAATGAAGGAATAAGTAATAGTAGCGAAATGATAACTGACAAAGAAATTATTGCTTTTTTCAAGCCAATTGAAAGAGGAATTTGCCATTAAAAGTAATACAGCGTCTAATGTTTCAATAAAACATGCTGTAAATGCCCTTGAGACTGTTTACAATTTTCTACAACAAGGTGATATAGAAATAGACTATATTGAATCTAAATCTTTTAAATCATTAAAAAGAAAAATAACATTATTAAATATTCAAAAACAAAAACAAAGTAGTATTACAACATATTTCAATAAATAATAAATAATTATTATATATTTTCTAATTATATTTTATTTTATCTGTATAATTAAAATACAATTTGAATAAACGTTATCATTTATTATGAAAACTTTTTTTCTGACGATCATTGCCACTTTTGTTTTAGCGAATTTTTGTAACAACGAATTTAGTGACTGGTCCTATGGATTCGTTGAAACGAGGGTAGACTGTACTATCTCTAACAATGAATACATACTAATTCCGTGCATAATAATTTCCTCTTATTTTATATTTGTCTCTATTTTTATTATTATTTTTTATTTTTTTCTTTTAGTAAGGTAATATTTAATAAATTTGGTTTGGGAAAACATACCTGACTTGAGTAGGGAGATATTGTTTAGTATTGGTTAGCAAGGAATTGTTTAACAACAGCGAAAGATAGTTTGAGAGTAAAGCGTAAATAAATATTGGAAGAAATTGTATTATTGTATTAGTATAAACATTAAATAAATACATCATTGTCATTGAAACTCAGAATGATCTCATAGATTTTTTCCATTTCACCTTGCCCATTAAATATAAAAAAAATAAATATATAAATTAATATATATATATATATATATACAAATATTATTTCGAGTAATTCTTACATGTAAATATAGATAAAAGCGAAGTTGGAGCATATTCGTTGGTAAGCAACTGTCTGAATCAAAAGTATATTCTATAAGTTTTATTCTATATATTCTTATGTTACTATTAATAAAAATTAGTTAACAAAAACTTACTGTATTCTCTGAAATATAAGCACCAGTATGAATTTGCAATGAAAAAACAAAAAAAAATAGAAAGTAAAATATAAGCACCACATATATTTCAAATTATTTTTTATTTGATTTTATTTTTGTATAATAAATAAAAAATAAGAAATTTTTTTATTTTGACTATTCTTTTCCAGAATCACCAGACTCCTCTTCTAATCAAAAGATACCTCCAAAGTAAAGGCAAAAAAAAACAATAAAAAGTTGATATTGGAAGAAAGCGATTGAAAACAGCAACAAGTCCAAGCGAAAACTAATTACACTCCGTGGCTAATTGGCGGTGGCATCCATATAAATGTAACACAAATTATCTGAAATAAAATGTCTTGAATATAAGCACCGCCCACAGTTTTGTTGACCAAAATGTGTCAAAATGGTGGTGCTTATATTCCAGAGAATATGGTACTCTTTTTTAAAGTTAATCAAACTAATATATTTGAGATCCAGAAGTTACTGAGGACCTTAGTTAATAGTTAATCTGAAATTGGAAGCTTTATACTATCTATTCCTCTTATAGTTTGTAAAAAACTTCATGTTTCATGTGACTTTACAGAAAAATTCTGTTTGTAATTTTAAACCATATTCTAAATATAAATAAATAAATACTCACATTTTAATAATCACCAAAGAGCTTGAATTAATCACCCATATTCCTAAAAGTAAATGAGAGCTAAAGAGGAAAATCTTGTAACTTTTTTACAAAAATTCTTATTAATATTAATAATTTAAAAAATCGGGAATGAATTGGCGGAACCAATTAAAATTATGCAGATCATTCTAGAATCAATTTCCATCTATGATAAAAACCCTGAGTGTTATGTGTACATATTTGTCGATCAAATAGATCAAATAACAATTCCTTTTTTAAAAAAAAATGTCAAAGAAGAAAACAAAATGAATTGGTTGAAAGAGAGTAAGTGTTATCATAAGAATGGTGGTTGTTGCCACTCTAGTTTTTTTAAAAAAGCAATGCCAAAAGAAAAAAGAAAACAAAGTCAAGAAAAATAAAGAACAAAATGAGTGAGTGTTTTTAAAAGAATGGTGGTGATGATTGTTGCCACTCTTTGTCACTTTAGTTAGTCATTAAAAATAATTTGAAACATAATTATTATATATTTGGAGACTAAACTTTGAATTCTTTATAATTTTTTAGACCACTTAAAGAATTAAATGATAATGAAGAGGTATTGTTATATAAATTGATGTCAATGTTCAATAATGGTTAATATTGTGAATATTATTAATTCAACATAAAATTGGTTTTGTTTGCATACCAGAAAGAAAGAATAAATGAGATCACAAAATTAAAAAAACGAATAAAAGAATCAGAAGGTAAAGATCTTGTGACATAAATGTCAGTTTATTTTTTGTTTATTCCACCTCACTTATCTATTTATGTATTAAGAGAATTTATATACTAACTGAACTAAGCTTTTTATTTTATTTTATTTTTTTCTATCAGTCCATTATTTTTAAATTAAACTTGTGATGTTATTCATCTACATGACATCTTTCACCTATTTTACCTGGATTATTAGGTAGATTGATTTTACAATAAATATTGTATTTTTTAAAGTTTGTCTTTTATTCTGTCTTTCAACATTACTAATTTTATTTTCATTATTTTCTACTGATTTGCTATATATTTCAAGAAGAAAAAAAAAAATAAAAAAGTGAAAAATCAGCAGGGTTGGCAAATTGACTAGAACTGATGGACTTTTGGACTGGCCCATTGCCATTAATAAAACACTAAATATGGTTAAAGTGTTATGCTAATGGACCACCAATAGACCATCAATGGACTGCACATTTGCCAACCCTGACTATCAGTGATTATGTTGATGAAAATGAAAATTTTATTAAACAAATGAACAAACCATCAACAAAGGCATCATCATTAGTAGCAACTGTAAAAGGGATTAGTGATTGTATAAAAAAGATTACACAAAACCATATCTGATACAACAAATATTGGACCTCCTGTAGTATTATATAATCATGCTTTTCAAAATTTGTTTTAGAATCTAGAGATACCACAAAATCAATTGTTACCGGAATTAAATTTGGATGCTCTTCCGGCTGAAATTAACTAATTCCGAAATTTTTAATTTTTATTATTCTATTTTATTTATTTCTATTTTTGTATAATCTTATTTTATTAATTTTATTCGTGTTACATCTACTTTTGTAATACGTTTTATTTTTATTATTTGTATAACGGATTAATTTATTTAGAAAATTCTTTATCATCATAACTTGATGACGTCTGTAACTTTTTTACTTATTATTATTACTATATTCCATGACAAATAAGAATGACACCAGTTTTCTATAAAAAATAAAGTCATGATAAATTAACTTGATGATGAAATGAGATTTATCATAATGATGATGATGATTTTATTACTTTGGTTGTACGAATGTATAATGGTAAATATACATCCAAGTAGAACTCCGATTCTAATATATGCAAATCCCAAGAAAGGGTTTTTGCCACTGAGAAATGATACTGTAGAAATTACAAATGATTTTGTTCCACCATGTTTAGTAACTGGAAATTCTTTTTTTTTAAAAAAAAAAATGTTTGTAAATAAATTCTTGCTATATTCAATTATGACTTCACAGGATCCAACTTTCAATGAATCCCACTTCGTTTTTACCATAAAGTTTTCTAAAATTAGGTAAACTGGTTGTTTGCATCCAAACTTGAAAAAATAAAAAAACTTCAAAGAATGTGATGGTATTTGGAATCTGATGTGTGTGTATTAATATTGATGACCATCCCCTTTTCAATTGAGAGAACTAGTGAACTTATTCCTAACAGCTTTTATGTATTATCAGACTTGCTTGTAGTAGATACCTCCAGTCTCCCAACATCTATCACCTAGAACCAGTGTTAGCAATTAAAAAAATGAAGATTTTATCAAGATAGCAGAATGTAAAAACAATTCTATTTGGTTATGATGAATAGTAGTTATAACCTTAGCATCTGGTATTATATTTATTACTATTTATTATTTTGCTAAAAGATTAAAAAAAATAAATCAATATTGTAACAAGATTATTTTCCTACTAAGGATTTTTGCTTTTTGTTGGGTAATAGTACACTTTCATTTTGCTTTCTTTTCTTAATTTTTATTATTTTTCTTTCTTTTTGGTAAATTTCATAGGTAATATTTTCTTTTTTTAGATAAGCTTTGAGTGTCTAAGTATCATTTATTTTAAAAATGTAAGGAGTAATTTTTTCACCTTGTTCTTTCTTCGAATGATACTATAATTCTTGGGTTCCATGGTAGACCTAATTTAAATTAACTTCATATTATTATTATTTTTATATGGGAGTAGTTCTATATATCATTTAAGATAACAAATGTGATATTATCCTTTAAACGGTTTCTTGGTTATTGATAGTTGAAATTTTTTTCTGTTATAAAAAACTTTTTCTGAAGGTATCACTTCCTAATATGAAAATGATCTTTGGAATTCAGCTGATTGACCTGTGAATAAAAATTCGGTTGTTGTCCTTGTAGTTTTCGTAAAATCTTCCTTAAAAGTTGGTCGATTGACTATTTTTACTTTGCAGATCATTAAATTGACAAGGTGAAATTATTTTATGTTTCTGCGTCAATTTGAAATTCACGCGTGAAATTCAAATTAGCCAATCAGAATTTTGTATTCAACATCCACCCCAAAATTTAATTGGTAAATTTCAAATTGACACAAATTTGATTTTCACGTATATACAACATTACCATTAAAGATACTTTGATCGTTTAAGAGATAAAACTGATCACATTATAATTGTGATGATAATTAAATTTTGGTCCCTGAAAGCTTTGGTAATACCAATGTTCATCTTTTTCTGGTTTTTATTGCAGAGTGCCCCATATAATAGTACCAGTTATTTATTTAGGACATGTCCCTTATTAATATTATTGGTTGCGATCACATTCCCGGTCTATATAAAAGTGGATTATGCCGATCATTACTTAAACATTATAATTAATATTTTTTTTTCAAAATGATCCAAACAAACACAGAAGAGCATCCAGATTGATTTTATAAGCAACAAATAAAAAGGAAAGCTCGTAAAGAGTCGGATTTTTACACCATTTTAATCTTTTTGATGAAGAGTGTTTGAAAAGTATGAATGTGTTTCTATCCAAGAAAGAGATAAAATAATTAATATCTTGATGATGCTTGTTTAAAGGAGTATGAACTTAATTCTATTCAAGAAGATAATCTTTGTAATAATGGCAATAATTATGCGAATGGAAATGTAAAAGGAATGAATGTAAATAACAACAATATTATTGGTTATGATTATGATTTTGATGATATACCAACAACCTCGATAGAAAAATAAAATCTTTTTGATTCTTTCAAGTATAACTTATTATTTAAATTTAATAATAAAATTTAATAATGATAATATCTATAATTTCACTGAAAGGATTTGCACAGTAACATGTTTTACAAATTTTAATTTTTATAATAATATATTTATTTAATCTATTATTAAGAAATGAGTATAAATGTACCTGAAAAAACAATCCTAGCAACATATAGAGAATACTATTCAATAACAAGAGATTTATTGAAATTAATTTATGACAAGAATAATTTAAAAAATTCAAAGATATTATTAGAGTTGGAAAATGAAAGGTATCTTCAATTCAATTAATATATTAATATATTTTAATTCATGAGACATTCATTTATCATTAGCATTAAAAAATATTGGCAACTATTTAGGAAAATATTGATAAAATTGATGCTAATCATCAATCATCATCATCATCACCATCAGTATCAAAATTTTCTTGTTCTTTTTCCTCACCAGCACCACCATTGCTGATACCATCAATTTCATCTCCTTATTTACCAGAGCCATCCATATCAATGTCTTCTTGTTTTTTTTCCTCGCCAGCACCATCATCATCCTACTCACCACCAGAGCCAGAACTATCAGTTTCGTCATCTTTTTATTCACCACCAGAACAGTCAACATTAACATCATCTTGTTTTTTTTTTGCGAACCACTTATAATTATGAATGGTCAACAGAAGTTGAAAATGTTTTGCATAATATATTCGGATTAGAAAGGTTTAGAAGGAACCAGTTGGAAGCCATTAACAAAACACTTAATGGAAAAGACATCTTTGTGCTGATGCCAACTGGCAGAGGGAAAAGTATATGTTACCAGTTGCCCGCAATGGTGGAAACTGGAAAAACAAAAGGGACAACGATTGTAATTTCCCCATTGCTTTCGCTAATTATAGATCAAGTTTATAATTTGAACAGGCATGATATATCGACCTTATGTTTGTATGGTGAACAAGAAGCTAATCAAAGACAAAATGTATTTACTGAACTTGAAAAATATATACCAAGTTGTAAAATTTTTTATTTAACTCCTGAGATGTTAAATAGAAGTACTGCAATAAAAAGGTTGTACGATAGACAACAATTGGCAAGATTCAACATTGATGAGGCTCATTGTGTTAGTCAATGGGGTCGTAATTTTAGACCAGATTATAAAGAGTTGTGCAATCTAAAAAAAAATATAACGATATACCTATTATCGCTTTAACTGCAACTACAACTCTTAAAGTCAAACTTGTTAGGTTATTTTGCAGAAAACTTCAATCCAGCAGAATGCTAACAAACGTGCAATAATTGCCGAGAGCTTATAAATCATCAAGTTGTGGAAACAGATTATTCATATGTAGCAAAAAAGATTATCGAGTCAGTTTCAGCACATCAAAACAAGAATTTAACATTAGTACAGTTTGAAAAAATATTTTTGGGAGATAATACTAAACCAACTAAAGAATTGGTGATAAAAAATATTACCCAAACTTTCTAAAACTGTTTGTGAAAGATTATTCAAAAAACTAATTATTTATTTTTGTTAAAATTTTTTTTCTATGATAATAGGTAAATTCACGTTATTCGCACGCAAATAATAGGATAATTTTAAAAGATCTTGTATAATATTATTTATCGCTAATGATATTAACCTTATTGGATACTGATGGTGGTTGACGTTATCAATGTTATTATTAATACTTGTAGTAATTTATTTATTCTTTGATTAATATAATGAAAATAAAAAGATTTTTGCTTATAATGTTTAGTTTTTTGAATTAAATAATTTTTTCTCAAACGAGTGACAGAGTAACGAGTGATCGAGTAAAAAAAAAGGAAAGAAAGGATAGCAAAATTGAGGACTAACAGTTCATTATTATATGGATGACAAAAGTCCAATAAATGAAATGCACCCCAAAGTTTTTTTATTCCTGATTGGTAAATTTTACATAATATAAAAACAGATTGTAATGATGCTTTAGGAGACTACAAGGAGAAGGGATATTTTAATATTATTTCATTGATTTTCATTTTTTTTTTAAGGATTTGCTTTTTGATTTGTTTAAAAATGTTCGGCTTCTTCACTACCAACCAATTCACCTGATTGATTAGATTGAACATTGTTTTTTCAATACCTAGCTTCTAGCTAGGTGACATCTATATATTATATATGCATCTATCTTTATTATTCTAACCTGGAGCCAAGGTGGTTAATTGAAAAACCCAAAGTTGGTAAACCTTTATAGGTATTAGCAAACCTATTAATTCTAAATAAACGAATTCAAGCGCCCTTGGTGCAACTACTAAATTCGTGATCCGCGTAATAAAAATATTTTAGTATGAAGAAATTGCTATTAAAAAATAGTGATGTTAGCCGACAGAAAAACCTTAGCCGGCTAAGAACTTAATAAATCCCAGTTGATGAAAAACCTTTTCAGATGGTACTAAGCTTGCCGGTATTATTATTACTACCGTTATTGTTATTATAATATCTCGCCTTTTAATGATTCAAATTATTTGTTTTATTCGTTATGAATTTGAATATTCGAATTACATTGAAAGTTTTATTTAAATAAAACGAATAATACAAATAGAAGAATAATTTGAATAGAACAAACTAAATGTCCATGCCATTGAATTCTACACTAAAATTCCACACGTAAAAATGAATGTTAAGATAAACTTTTTTTAGCCGGCTAAGCTGTTTAAAATTCCTTGGCCGGCTAAGCCAATAAATTTCATAGCCGACCAACATCACTATTAAAAAATGTAATCAATACAGACTTTTACGGTGTAATAAATAATGGATAGCGGAAGTTATCAATTTAACAGCAGGTTTAATATAAATCATGCTATTCATAACTTAAAGTCGCTTTTTTAATAATTCGGCAAATTACGTGTTTAATAGCAGCAGTATACCATTTCGAGAGTTTGGGAAAGATATATATATTATTGAACTAATTTTTTCTTCAAGTTAAATGATTTTCAAGAAGATTAATTCGTAATCTAGTATTAGCAGTAGTATATACATTACGGACATTTGAAAAAGAGAAATATGTATTATTGAACTATCTTTTTTTTCAAACCAAAATTATTTCAAGAAGCAAGTTAATTTTAAACTTGGGGGAGATCACCAGTGAATGGTTTAGGACCTCAAGGAGTGGTGACTTTCATTGCGCCACCTGCGAGTAGAATTGCGGGAATAATTTTGCTGACGGTGGATTTGAGTTAGTGATATACTGTATTGTCTGGGATATAAGCAACACTCGAATATAAGCAACAGTACGAATTTGCAACAGAAAAACAGAAAAACAGAAAAATAAATATAAGCAACACCTATATTTCAGAAACATTTTTATTTGACCTCTTATTTTTTATAAAAAAATAAGAAAATTTTTGACTATCCTTTTCCAGAATCACAGGACTCTTCCCCTTCTAATTCAACAATCCATACCTTTAAGTCAGCTTTAGCCTCAGGATATTTTGCTTTTATTCCTAAACTATTACCAATTCGTCTTTTTTTTTTTGCCAACGAGAAATCATTGAATGATCAATAGTAAAATGACGCCAGTTGTCTTATACCATATTATTTTGCATATTACAAGACTTGGCGCTTTTCAGCAACAGAATATGAAGAACGTTTGACTTTTGGCATTGCTGTGGGAAAAAATGAATTAGAACTTAACACAAATGATAAGGAGACATAAACAAAATGTCTCGAATATAAGCACCACCTATAGTTTTTGTTGACTAGAACATGTTAAAATTGTGTTGCTTATATTCCAGACAATACGGTATTAATTAATATACTAACACTCTAAAGAAAGTTCTCGGGTATGCTTTACATGTAAATGCCGAGTTACGAACAACAATCAAAATTTATAATTAAAAAATGAAAAAAAGTTTTTATTATTTCAAAACATTATTATTACAATTATCCATCAACTTTATCAATTCTTTCAATACCTTTTCCTTTATTATTATTATTATCAGAATCTAATGTTTATTAATTGATTAAATGGGAATAAAAAATATTTGTTAATAATAATTAATGGATAGTAATTTCTCAATTAATAATATTAATAATGAAATTTTTATTCACCTCCAACATTTAAGAGAAGAGAGTTTAAATCAAGATTGTTTACTAAACTATCATTACTTGTATAGCTTTTTAAGCTTTTTGATTTAGTAACTTCTTCATCTAATATTCTACTTGTATGATATGCATCTGGGTGTGATTTGTGTATTTGTTGCGAATCATTACCACCATCACCACCACCGCTGCTGCTGCTGCTGCTGCTGCTGTTATCATTATTAAAATCAAAATTTTTCTTATTAATTTTAGAAAATTTGAATAACTTTTTTATTAAACTGTTATTGTTACTATTATTATTTTTCATATTTTCATTATTAAGAATTCCTTCATGTTTATTTTCAGCAAATTTCTGAAGTTCTTCAATGGTTGGTCTTTTTGATGGATCCACATCCCAACACCTCTCCATCATTTGTGAATAATCATCAGGCATTCCAGGTAGTATTGATGGTCGTAAACCTTCACATATATCAAAAATTAAACAATGATTATGAGCTCTATCATCAAATGGTGGATGACCTGCAAATATCTCCCACATTAACATCCCAACACTATAAATATCAGTTTCTTTTGTGTTCTTTGTGTTAATTTTGCCTCTAAGTAGCTCAGGTGCAATATATGGTATAATTCCATATATTTTACTTGATGATTTTTCATCAACTGATCCACATAATCCTAAATCTGTAATATAACAACCACCTCCTTGCAATAATATATTACCACTATGTAAATCACAATGGATTAAATCTTTCTCATGTATCCAATATAATGCAACACAAAAATACATAAAGATTGCAATTCTGTCTTTTAATGCTAATTTTAAATGATTTTTTTGCAAATAACCCCTTAAATTTCCTTCTGGATGATAATTTAAAAGTATTGCATAATTTCCATTATCTGGGAATTTAGTTATACCATAACAAGGAACAATCATTTGTGATTTAATTTTACAATAATTTATTTCCTGTAATTAAATATAAAATTGATTAGTATTATATAATACAATATTGTTTACTTTTTATTTTAAATGACAATTACCAACCTCATCAACAAAATCTTTTCCTCGATTACTTGAATTATTTAAACTCTTTAAAATTACATATTGAGCACCAAAATGACTAAATTCCTGTTTATTTTCGTCATAATCAGTTATATAACCTTTTGTCCATGTTGCAATATAAATTGAACTAAATCCACCTTCAGTTAATTTTGTAATATCTTCAAATTGCTCAAAAGGTATCCATTCTAAAATATAGTTTGGTAGAGATGATTTAATTTGACATTGTTGAATAAAATCATTAATTATAGTATTTCCAGATGTCCAAGTGGTGAAAAGGCTCTGTAATTGTAAACTAATGCAACTTTCACAGAATCTATCAGAGTATCTTGTTGCTTTACACTTGTTACATTCTTTTGGTTTGCCTTTTTTCCTTCTTGCATTCTCTAATTCAAAGTCATAAATAAATCTTTCTTTACAAAATTCTTTTTCATTTTTAGAAAGCTCCTTGTTTTTTTTGACCAATGAAAAAAAATAATTTTTTCTATTTTTTCTATCAGAATTAATATTAGCATTAATACGCATTTCTTTATTAAATTTAAATACAAATCCCACTCTTTCTGGCGATATTAATGATAATAATGACATTTTTATTTTTAAAAAAAAATTATTTTAGCGTGTAACAAAAAGGTTGTTGAAGATATTAAAAATCGATTCATCAATCTTTTCCATTTATATTAAAAATCCGCCATAGTAATCAACTGACTTTTAAAACTCATTTATTGGGATTCTATGGAGTTCGAAGGTCGAAAACTATCACTTTCATAGTGCGTGAATTTGAAATCTGAAACTCTCGCGCATGAAATTCAAATTGGCCAATCAGAACTTTGTATCCAAATTTTTTTTTTTATTAAACGTTTTATTTTTTTATTTTTTTTTTAAACGTTTTAAGTTTGGATGGAAAGTCTGTTCATTTTGTTATAAAAAAACTTACCAAAGAAATACAAATAAGGAAATATCTTGCATAAAAAACATCAACCATTCTTATATATATGTATTATTATTGCTGTATTAGCTTTAGTTTTACAAATATATTCATAATTGGATAGAATTAAGTGGTTATTAAGCATAACGGAATTTCTCTGTGATTGGTCAATAATGATTGACAAATTTAATTGAGTTTATTGGCCAGAATTTATTTATTTAACTTAATATATATAAAATTCATTATTTCACCAGTAAATAGAATGTTAACATTTCTGTTGTGTTAATAAACACATTTGCATGCTGTTTCACAATTTTTGCATGTTTTGTGTGTTGTTTTCTTGCATGCTTATAACATGTTTTGCACATTGTTTTATGATCCTTGCATGTTAATAACATATTTTGCATGATAAATAACATGTTTTGCACATTGTTTTACAATTCTTGCATGCTAATAACATGTTTGTAATAACATTTTTAGATGTATATAATCAAATTGAAAGTTAACTTTTTCTTAAATAAAGATAACAATTGGTGACAAGATTTACATATATAAGTTCAAAAATTATTAATTTTAACATTAATATGCCTAATAAAATCCATGGTCCTTGTTCTGTCCAAAATTGCCAATCAAGTCAATCTAGATACCGTACATTTACAAAATGTGCCTATGATAAGGCAGTAAAAAAAGGATCCTATCCTATATATAATTACTTGGAAATTGGTCAACCAATTTGCTATCCACATTATTTAGCTATTGCAGAGCCTGACAGATATACCCGTTATAAAAATACAGAAATTCCACCATCTGATCTATCAGATGATAAATCAAAAGATATAAATAGTGGAGAAACTATTGGTGCTGGTAAAGTTTATTATTACATGACACTTTAAAGTAGTTTCTTATCTCAAATTTATTAATCAATATATTATTTTCAGAGGTAAATAAGAATTTAGGACTTGTCAATAACTTGGAAATGTTAACAAAAGCAGTACACAACCTACAAAGAAAGAAAGGCAATGATTAATTGGACCCAATTAAGTTTCAAGATCTAATTGAAGAAGAGCAACCCCACTGAAAGATTTTTTTAAAGAAATGTGTGATGCACTTATACCAAAAACCAGATTAGCATACAATCAGTATGAAGGAAAGACTGCAGTTGTGGCATTGTGCTATCAAATGGCTGGAATGAGAAATAAGTTTGTAAATGATTACAAACTATATATTGGATTGTATTTAGCAGCAAAAGGTACCTGTTGAGATGCAATTGATACATGACAAGTGCTGGAATATCAGTATGTGCCAAGACTGTGGAGAATTACAGGAAAAAAATTGCAAAAAAGCATCCTATTAAATTAAGAGAGTATTTTTGTGAGAAGGTAAGTACATAATTAAATGATTTTAAAAAATATCATACTACTTACTAATTCAAAATATCTATAGAAAAATCATTTATAAGTATACAATCTGGATGATTTTCATTCAATAAAAGAAAAAAGAAGACCAGATATAACATCAACTTCCACAGCCAAGCACATGGCAACGTGTGTTTCTAAGCAAGTTACTAATTGTCCACCAATTCCAATTGAATTCAACAGAATATCCATTCATAATCCTGTTAATATAGATGCAAATAACTTGTGTTTATATTTAACTTGGGACTATCATGGTATTTTTGATATTCCATATAATCAAAGAAAGGATATGTGGACACAAAAATCTATATTGATGAATTTTGATGAAATAGAATGTCTAACTATTCATAGTTATGATGATGCCATAAAAGAGAGAAAGGAAGAAAGATCAATGAATGGTGTCCAGCTCATTGGAATAGAAGAAAGACAATTGCATTCAATGCAGGACTATTTGGAAGGATTAAAGATGATTACTTCAATTAATAAAGATGTTGGTCATTTGCAACATGTTGTAGCAACAGTAGTTGCTGATTGGCCTGGGCAACTTTTTATAAGAAAAGCATTGACATATTTGCATTCAAATGATCCATTTACTCAGTCAATCTGTTCCAAAAGAAATTAATTGTTTTTTGCCAATTCTAGGTCCTCTGCATGTGTCTCTGAATAGTCGTGAACAAGTAATGAAGACCTATTATTTTTTTTTCAAAAAACTTTTTCATTTTGTCTTTGGAAGGAGGAAGATTTTAGCAAAGAAGCCAAAACCATGGCGTATAAACATCTTACTTGAATTGGCACATAATGGATGGATGAAAATCAAAACCCCAGTAATGAAAAAATTTAGCCCAATTTGCAAAGATATTGAATATTGCATGGCTATAGATCTTCTTGACAATGTTATTCCAGC
Source organism: Entrophospora sp. SA101 (assembly GCA_958430865.1). Taxonomy (NCBI): domain Eukaryota; kingdom Fungi; phylum Glomeromycota; class Glomeromycetes; order Entrophosporales; family Entrophosporaceae; genus Entrophospora; species Entrophospora sp. SA101. The sequence goes on from CAUDNR010000291.1 coordinate 57,071, forward strand.
AGTGCTTGATGTTTATGCTATCCTTTTCCAGTCAGGATCATTTGAAGAATATTTAGAGACAATATTAGAATATGGACATTTGCATTGTGCTGGAAAAGAAAAAATTACAACAAAGCTCCTCTTGTTTTTTTATCTGATTTCTTCTACTGGAAAGATAAAAAACATCCATTTGCAGAAGCCATAAAAAACCACCTAGTGTACTTCAATGATTACCATGTTGAGAACATGCATAGCCGTCTTTGTGCACACATATCACCAACTTCAACTGTAGATAATATAATCAAACATGCTTATGTTATTGGCAAGTAATATTTTTTTTCCCATTAAAATCAAATTATATGTAGATATATGTAAATTTACCCCTGTTAAACTGTAGCCTTTTGCCTTTTAATCTGTAGACCCCATTAAACTGTTTTTTTTTTTTGAAACCACTTCTATTTAAATTACCCAATAATTATTTTACAATATACTGATTTGAAGTGCCTCAATAATCTGAAGATATTCCTTTGATTTCTTTTGTAAATATACAGATGCTCATGATTTAGATTCCTTTAAGGAAGCATTCCAAAAGTCCAAAAGATATCCTTACACTATGAGTGACTTAGAATATTTATCTGAAAAAACTAGTTTGTTTTTATTAAACTATTTTCAACAGATATATAAAAACCTTGGTCTTCTTGGTGGTTCTGTCAAAATAGGAGAAAAGAGAAAACGAAAATCAAAAATTAATCAATATAAACTTGCATCTCTTGAACTAGAAGTAGATTTAATGTGTCTTCCCATTGGTTTTAGCACAGGATCTCCCCCCAAAATGGTATATGTGATCATCTAAACTGTTATAGTATCTTAAAAAATGGTTGCAATCATTGTGAGCAATATTACAAAAAAGGAATATATAAAAATGTTGATTCCTTCTTAAAGAGATTAGAAAAAGGAAAAGAGGAACTTACAGAAGAAGATATAGAAAATCCAAATGCTGAAGAGGGTGACGAAGAGGAGCAAGATGAGGTAGAATTGAACATTAATAATCAAGAAAGAATGTCTATTGAATTTCATAATGCTTTAAATAATATAAAAGAATGGTAAAAAATTATCTATGCTCTAAATGTAATACCATTTTATATTTCTAAAATATATTCAAAAAAAAGGTAACTATTAAGTTCAATTCTTAAATTTTTTTGTAAAAATTGAATTGTAAATAAATAGTGATAATATTTTTAATTTAATTTATCTGCAGTATTATTAAGTGTTATCTTTGCTCTAAATGTATAATACTATTTTAAATTTCTAAAATATATCCAATAAAAATAACTTTTAAGTTTAATTCTTAAATTTTTTTGTAAAAATTGAATTTGTAAATAAATAGTGATAATATTTTTAATTTAACTTATTTGCAATATTATTAGGTGTTATCTTTGCTCTAAATGTATAATACCATTTTAAATTTCTAAAATATATCCAAATAAAAGTAACTTTTAAGTTTAATTCTTAAATTTTTTCGTAAAAATTGAATTTGTAAGTGATAATATTTTTTAATTCAACTTATATGCAATATTATTAGGTGTTATCTTTGATAATACTATTTTAAATTTCTAAAATATATCCAAAAAAAAGTTCAATTCTTAAATTTTTTCATAAAAATTGAATTTGTAAATACATAATGATAATATTTTATTTTAACTTATCTGCAATATTATTAGGTTTCTTGTTCCTTTTATACTGTTTAAGTTCATTGACTCTTTTATTTCATATTTTAAATTTGTACATGTTATTACAACATTTTAAACCTCCTATTATTGTAAACTTTACTTATAATACTGCCATGGGAAAACCTTTGATCAGGTTTGATCAGGGTATGGGATATGATAAAGAAGCTTGAAAATTACGTGCCTATAAAAAAAAATTTTTTTTTTTGATATACAAATCTGTGACTTGTCATATGACGGACCTATTTTTAATAGGACGACTATTGTAAAATAATATAAATAACTGTGTAACAATTTTTGGAAAATGATCGACATTTAGAAATTCCGTTATGCTTTTTCGACCAGCATGATGGAAGTTTGATTTCATTGGCTAAATTTTGTGATGATCTCCCTTCCAAACATCACGCAAAAATTAAATTTTATTGGCTCAATGATCATTGCTGAAACTAGATTTTTCAGGCGAACTCTGAATTTA
>CAUDNR010000291.1:65008-78345 GCA_958430865.1 Entrophospora sp. SA101
CTGACGATTTTTTACCATTTTTGCACACGCCGATCACTATAAGAATTCTCTGCTTCATTCGCGGATCGTCAATTAATTATATAAATTTCTGTTAACAATTTGAAAAAATTCAGAGTCGAGCCTTGATGTTAGATGACGGACCGTGTTACTCTTTTTAAATATGGTAATAGAGCTCCCGCTCTCCACATTTTGACGAATTGGAACCTTAGTCCAAAATGTAGTATTCCCACAATTTGTAAAGAGTCGCAAAGAATTGCAACATTGCTGACACTTTTTGTACAATGCGGTATTTTGCAATAAGTTACAACAGGAACCCTAGCCATGTTATATTAGGGGTTTTCTGTACGGATTTGATGGTTTTTGTAAACGAAAACAATTTTTTAAATGTAAATTTAAAAGTTACCTTTGATGACAGATTTAAAATTATATATACCAAAAATGATTGTTGTACAAGCTATTATAATAAAAAACAAAGATATGAATTGCACAATGATGGGAAAATATTAGGTCGGGTTTACTAAATTAAGAATAAAATTTAAAAACAGCATTTTTACATAAATAAATTTTCAAGAATATGCAAAATCAAACCTTCTATCTATTAATATTTCAGGGTCTTTCTTATTACTATTCATTATATTGATAAATCAAAAATTTTGTCAAAATCTATTAAATTGATTCACATCCTGCAGGAGGTTTATGGTAAATGTTGTAAAAATTGGTGCCAATTTACAGAAGCAGAAAATATTAATACAAAAAATAATGAGATTTAAAAAATAAAATTTTCAATATATTTACTATATGAACTATAAAAGCTTTATTCTACAACTTGAGACTTTTTAAATGTAGTGTACCTTTTGCTTTTTCACACAAAATGTTCATTGTACAAAAAAAAGAGATGCATGGATTTCAAATTCTTATAATGAACCTTTATTTTAATAATAAGATCAGGCCTTGTGACCAGGGTTCCTATTTCGGCTTGGAAAACAACAATTAAATAAATAAGTTTGATAATATAAACCTCATTTTGTCATCAATTAAACTACTCTCCCAGAAAATTAAACTTTATAAACCGGATTAATTGCAATTGGTTTCGAGATTTTATTATAACTGGGTACCTGGTTAAAACCAGTTTTATTGAGTTCGGTTTAAAACCGGTTCTGATTTTGAAAAAGTGACTAAAACTAAGCATGTTAGCCGAAATTGGCTCAATAACAACAACAATAATAATAAATGATTGACACCGAATCCGAAATGCCGAAATCAACTTTATTAGTTGCCAAAATTATATTGAATTCTATACACTGAGATTGGTTGGCAAAATGGATCTTTTGTATTAATAACTCTCACTCAGAGTGCAACAGTTAATAAGTGGTTATTAACTATTAATAATAACTTGGAGTTATTAAGTGTAGGGTTAAAAATTCACAAGTTTGTACCGGTTTTTGGTTCTTTAAATCAGATTTTTTGCCATTTTGTTGAAAAATATATCCTGGAAAAATTTTTTTTTTGAATTTTGAAGAAAGGTGGTGTCGAGTGAAATTTATTATACCGTTTGCACCATAGAGGTATATAATTAAATTATGTTTACTTTTTTTAATAAACAACTGAATAGTAGAATATTTCATAAATATTGAAGGCGGAGATTAAAATAGTTTTACACATAGAAACAAACATTTATTATTCTTTATTTTTTCCTGCATTTATCACCCTATTTATCGCTTAATAGAACAACAATCACCGTACAAACGACACGGGACAACAAACAACATTTTTCGGGGCACAAATACCCCATAAAGTGGAAATTAAAATAATTCAACATGAATATTTTACGTAGAAACAAATATTTATTTTTTCTTGCGTTATCTCTCTCTCTATTTATCTCTTAATAGAACTAAATGCGACCAAGCGAACTTGACAGATCAAAACAACAACAACAACAACGATAAAATATTCAAAAATATTCAATGATTTTAAAGGCCACAATGACGATCACCTTACTACATTAATGTTATAATATACGTATACTACAAATGGTCATTTCATTTTATTAAAATACGTTACACATAAAGATCTGATACGATAAAAAAAAATAAATATATAAAAATGCTGACAGTTCGATATTTATCAAAAATTTTCTTATTTTTTTTTTAAATAAAACACTGCACACACATTCACATATATAAACAAAAAATGTTTCAACAACAACAAACTATTGGTGAACAACTATCTCAACAATCCCAACGCCAACAAAATTATTATGATAATGGAGAATTTGAACATTCCGTCCAGCAACTTATTCAACAGCAGCGACTTCAGCAACCAATTCAAAATCTCGGCCAACAATTCCAACAACAAAATTATGACCGACAACTTCAAAATCACGTGCAACAAAATCTTCAGCAAAATTTCGGTCAAATTCAACAAATTAATAATCCAAATCAGCAAATGCTTCAACAACAAATTCAAGAAACTCAGCAAACTCAAAATATTGATCATAGAGTTATTGCATTTGACAATTCATTATCATTTCAAAAAATGACTAATGATAACACAATAATAACATGCTGGCAGCGCAATCTTTGTCGCCACTACAATTAGTTTATGTTAATAGCAACTCAAATACATCATCTTCACCACCGATTAATAACGATATTAATAATGTTCATTTTAATAGTCGCGATTTAAATTTAAATGTTTCTTTATTCAATCCTAGAAACAACAATGATGAGGGTTCTTTAATTGCAGCTATTTCTCATCATATGTTAATTATTAAAGACTATAGGATGAAAATTAATCAACATCATTTTGAATTGGAACAAATTGTCAATATGTTAAGACGTTGGGATGACAATCGCGATGTAAATTTAAATGTTTCTTCATTCAATCCTAGAAACAACAATGACGAGGATTCTTTAATTGCAGCTATTTCTCATCATATGTTAATTATTAAAGACTATAGGATGAAGATTAATCAACATCATTTCGAATTGGAACAAATTGTCAATATGTTAAGACGTTGGGATAACAATCGCGATTCAAATTTAAATGTTTCTACTTTCAATTTTAGAAACAACATTGAGGAGGATTCTTTAATTGCAGCCATTTCTCATCATATGTTAATTATTAAAGACTATAGGATGAAGATTAATCAACACCATTTCGAACTGGAACAAGTTGTAAATATATTAAGACGCAGAGATAATAGTCGCGATTTAAATTTAAATTTTTCTTCATTCAATTCTAGAAATAACAATAGGGATTCTTTAATTGCAGCCATTTTTCATCATATGTTAATTATTAAAGACTATAGGATGAAGATTAATCAACACCATTTCGAACTGGAACAAGTTGTCAATATGTTAAGACTTAGATATAGTTGAGGCGCAATAAATTTGAGGAAAAAAAATAAGATACGAGAATAGCACGCACAGAAAGGCTTAATAAGAATAAGCGTTATTATTTATTTATATGTTAAATTATTTATTTATATTTTATATTTTATTTCTAAAGATTTATGAATATATTGGATTTTATTATTTATTATTATATATATAAAGGATAAAGATAAATTTTCCATTGATATCTAATACCTGATATAAAAAAATTTAATAACAATTGTCGTGCTTCCCACCTATAATTTTTAGCGTGTAACCGTTATTTTTCCATATTTTTCACGGGCTATGATATCACCATTCATTATTATTATTATATATTACCAGATAATTGGTGAATAATCGGTAGTACAGAATATTAGTCCACATTTTTCTATTGTTAATGTAAATAATATTTTATCTTCACTATTACACCATTAACATCACTCTTTCTATTAGATGATTAATTGGGAGATGGATCCGTGTCATTATAGCTAAAAATACTTATGTATTGCAAGCAACTTCTACTCCAAGTGAGTGTCTATTTAGCGAAGCTCAAGACACAATGTCAACCAAACAAACAAAATTGAATCCCATTGTTATTTGAAAGGGTTGCATTTCTTAAAAAAATATATGAATGTATAATGTTATATTTTTTGTTGTTATATGTTTTTTAAATAAATTTAAATCAATGGATATTCAACAGATATTCAGCGAATAACTGATAATCTGGGCGTTGGATTTTATTGACTGACCGATTGTCCGGGTTGAATTTTATTGATTGACCAGGCATTAAAACATCCAGGTAATCAACGGATACAACTCACTACTTATAATACAATTTTTATTTTTCAATTTTTATCAATAATTTATTTAATTCATTACCAATTGGTCCTGATAGAGAAACATTTAAAGGTAATCAAATAAGCTATTTAACTGTTAACAAACTCGCATTAATGTAAAAATGCGAATTACCGTATTCTCTGAATATAAGCACCACTCAAATATAAGCACCAGTATGAGTTTGCAATGAAAAAACAAAAAAAAAATAGAAAAACAAATATAAGAAACACATATATTTCGAATTATTTTTTATTTTTATATAATAAATAAAAAATAAGAAATTTTTTTATTTTGCCTATTCTTTTCCAGAATCACCAGACTCCTCCTCTTCTAATTCACCTAATTCATCAGCTGAATCATCATTTCTATTTAATATTTCATGTTCATCTTCCTCATTTTCATTTTCATCCCCATCATTCTGCCTAATACTAAAAAAATGAATTAGAACTAGAGTTGCCTTCCGAAACTCATTAGTTTAGAATTATTTGAAATTAAAACCATTCTAAACTGGTTTAGAAAATGTTCCCGAATTCCTAAACTGTTCGAAACTCCTAAACCGTTTTGAAACTCCTAACAATTCCAACCAAACAAATAATTTTAATAAAATAAAAACCATTCATACCCAATCCCCAAGTCGGTCGCGTTTACTTCGTCGAAAATTGTTTCGTCGACAATCATTTCATCGACACCCATTTCGTCAAAAATTATTTCATCTTTAAGCCAGAGACCGAACGAGTTAGATGTGAGGAGTGTGGAAAGTTAGTTAAGAAATTAGGCGAGGAAAGCGGGGTGTGTGGGTAGTGTGAGGAGAAATTAGTTTTTTTTGTGACGAAATAATTTTCGACGAAATGAACATTCGACGAAATGACTGTCGACGAAATGAATCAGACCCCATTTGTTAAACCAAATACTAATTTTAAACGGAATAACGGGATTGACTGTGTGGTTTGTGGCCTAGTACTAGGTCCTATAAATTATTTTAATTTTTCTTTTTTTTGAAATAATCGAATTTCAATTTTTTAATAAACTTTATACATTTAAAATAAATATTTTGAATAAATTCTTTAAAAACAACGCTGTTTAAATTGACTACTGCTTGTGTGATCAATTCAACCATTAACACCAAAGGAACAAAATTAATTATTTCGTAATAAAAGCTATTTGTTTGTTTGTTTATTGTTGTTTTTTGATTTTAGTATTAATGCACAGTTTCTATTTATAATACAAGTTTTGCTTTTATATGCTTTTATTTGAATTATTATTCGTTTTATTCGTTTTATTCGTTTTTATTCGTTTTTATTCGTTTTTATTCGTTTTTATTCGTTTTATTCAAATTATTATTACTCGAATTATTTGTTTTATTCAAATAAACATTTGAATATGGTGCAGGACACCTAGTCCCTACAACTTTCTGCACCACAGTGACTGATTTGGAAAAAATTCACAATCAAAAATTTTTACAGTCACGTGTTTTAAAAATAGGTTTGTCACGTTGCATTCTCTTTATTAGTATCACGTGATAAAAGATCTGCAATACAGATTTTAAAATTTTCAACTCTTCCAATTCATTCATTTTTAATATAAAAAATTTGCGTGTAACACGTCACTTTGGGGGATTAACATAGTAAATTTGTTAAAATTGTGCAACTTTAAGGCTTAATTCCTCCACAACAACATGGCATATCAACAAAATGAAAATGTCATTTTGTAGAAAAAGGTCTTAGCTTTAAAATGTCATCTTGTTTTTTTGGTCACACATTTCCATTTTTGGAGGAGTTAAAGGATTTGCAAGACTAATAAAAGTTGTAGGGATTAGGTGTCCTGCACTATACTTTAATGTTGAAATATATTTACATATCTCAATTTATACTATTAAATAGAAACTTAGTATTGTTGTAGATGCAGGAAGTTCTGGATCAAGAATTCAAATATATTCTTGGAAAGAACATAACATTGTTAGGCAGGATAAAAATGAGAAAGATCTTCATGTATTACCTATGGCTCAGCATGCTGATGAGCATGGATTAAATTGGTAATTAAAAGTAGAACCAGGTATCTTGTTAAAGAATAAAATACTTCTTTTTTTTACAATGCGTTTCCTCTTCATTTGTACTTGGCATTTTGATATATAGTGGAATCAAATATAAAAAGATGATTTTTTACATGCTTGAACATACATGTTCAAGTCATAACTGGTGAAATGGAAGGAACATATGGTTGGATTACTGTAAATTATTTGATGAATGGATTTATTAATGATAATGGTAAACCATATATTGCCAATATATCATCAGAAAAACCAGATTTGGACGTAGATTTGGATGAAGTTCAAAACATTCAACCACATTTGGATTTACTATTGTGCTAAAGATTGGAAAAACATTGTCGAAATTTATCATAAAGGTGAAATTACAAATTCTTCAACGGAATTGATAAGATTGAAAATGCAATGTTTCAAATCAGCATGGCTGGTAAGTTATTGCATGAGAGAATTGACGTTCTAAAGATAATTGATTCGGGTGGACCACCTTTCCAAGGTATAAATAACATTAATAATATAGCAGTGAGTTGGGCTCTTGGTAAAATGGTTTTAGAAGCTTCAGCATCAATAAAATCATCAGAGATGATACCACCACCACTTCATCCACAAGGTCATGACTATTAGACTATTGTAATTATATGGTTGAATGGATTATTGGAGTTTCCATTTGTTTGTGGTATGGCTGATGATTGGTTGATGTGTTTATGTGGTAAGAATGCAATTGGAAAAGGGATAAAAATTAGTATAGCACTTCTTTATTCATTGTTTGATAGAGATGGCAAGAATAAAGAAATGGACTATAGAGGGTTAGAGAGCAGTGGTCAATATTTACCATCCATTTCATTTTCAAGGCAAATTTTCAATGCTTTAAATAGAGGAGTTAACAAGTTGAAATGGTGGACTTACAGGTTGACATTGCCATTAAGACAAAAAAACCTTCTATGGATTCATTGGAAATTAATTCAGTTACAGTAACATTATGTGAGGATGATGATGATAATGATGAATATAATATTCAAAATAGATATTATAAAAAAATTTTAGTTAAAAAAGAAAGAATTTAAATTTTTTAAATTTATTACATAAAATATTTCTTATTGAAGAATATATAGATACCAACCACCTAGCTGTATTGCTAATTATTTAAATATTTATACCTTTGTCAATTATAGGAGTTCAAGAAATCTTTTCATTGAATTAAATTAATAAAAATCCTGATCAATTATTATCTTTATATTCATTTTATCTTGTAATGTTGCAACTATATAAGAGGCATCATACTAGTTTTGCTTTTTTTGCGAAGAAAAAATATATTTTATTACTATTATTATTATTATATAAATTAATTTATTTAACATGGGTTACTTGTAAGATCTTTATTATTATTATTATGCTTATTGAAATTTCAATAATTTCTAATACAAATATTAATAATGGGTTTCTTCTAGTGTACCAAGTTTTTTAATATTATTACTTCTTTAATACATCAAAGAAATTACTATGTTAAATAATTTCTTACTGATTTGATCATATTAAAAAAATGCATGATTAATGACATGAATGGCAGAAGATTTTTTCACTTCTTTCTAACATTTTCAAGTTTATATAATCCAGTCATGACCTGTTCATACACCGTAAATATAATCCCACCAGAAAGCTAATTATTTCACATTAAAAAAATCATTAAATAAATAATATTAATTATCATTAACTATTAAATTATATATAATATAACATTACTAACCAATAATCTACCCAATCTAGGTGTCACACCTTTCCAAAATGCAAATACTCCTTCTTCTTTTAATACTTTCCATGCACAATGGAATGAATTTTGGTACAAACTGGTAGCATCTAATCCTTGCATTCTGGTTTTAACAACATCTAATGGCATTGTACTATAAACTGTTATTATACCAGCAATTGCTCCCATTAAGAATGTGACTGACCATGGTAGTGGTTGTCCTGGTGTTGAATATTTTTGGAATCTTTGTTTCAAAGTTGAATACACTGAAAATCTTACCGCTTGATTTGCTCCTTGTCTCATCATTACAGGAAACAATCCTCTATATATTCCCCCAATTCCTTCTTTGGCTACAATCAACGAAACACCTTGTATTTGGAGATTTTTGTAGTTTTATATAAAATATAAATAAATTATTTTTTTAATTTCAATCATAATGGTTAGTTAATTTAATTTTTAATCTACCGTGTACAAGTCCCTTGTATTGTGGAATAGAACGATTTGTATCATGAATTAATTTTGTTCTGAAATCAATCAATCAATAATTAAATAATTGGTTTTTTTCCTCCTATAATCAATATATATAAGATTAAACAATGACAACAATAGTAGTAATCTTACTTTATTGTTTCAGTTGGTGTAACAACTGTTATAGCTTCCACCATCCCTGCTCCCAATCCAGCTATAAAAATAAAAAACCATAGAAACAATTAATTCAATTCTTACATTCAACAACAACAACAACATTGTGATTGATTTAATTATTTACCAATCATAGATTTAGGTCCTGTAAGGTTTCCTTTATCATCTTGCAACAAAAGTTTAAGTTGATCATAAGTTAAAAAACGGATTCCTGCTTTTGCTGCTGTGCCTATCACTAAGGCTGATAATCCTTTATATAGTGAAAAAAATCCTTGTGTTTTTACTGTAGTTACTGCACAATGAATTGGTCCTTTGAATTTCTTTATAATTTTTATAATTTTATTATTGTTATCTTTTTTTGAGGAAAGCAGTCATGATAAATTTATCAACCTTTTTATTTTCACCACTTTCACATGCTTTCTTTCTTTTCTTATTATTTATTATTCATTATTTATTAACATTACCTTTGTTGCACCTTGTAGTTGTAATTGTGTTTTAATAAATTCTGTTGGATACTATCAATTAAAAAACAACGAGTTAAAAAAGTGATATGTAAAGGTAAAGATTATTAAATCAAAATTCACCACTTACTGTTATTGTAGCTTCTACGCCACCAGCAATTGATCCTGCTAGAAGTGAATAGAAGATTTTATTGTCTCTCTACATACACATATATATATACATATATTAACATTGAATGTTAAACAAAATATTAATCTCACGAATTACATTTATTTAGAAAATACTTTACTTTTTTTTCAGACATTAAATAATTATGAAATGAGAGATAAAATTTTAAACACTTTTTGGGAAATTGATTGAAAAAACGAAGCCCCTTTGTGGACCAATTCTTCCTCCGCCACGAGAGCAAATTTGGTGGTTTATGTTACCTTAACGATAATCACATGATCCGCTTCGCTTGATAATTAAGTAACCAATTTCGGGTTTACATAAAATTGTAACGTGGAAGAAGGTTACCCTTTTTTTTGAAGAAATTAAATATGCAAGGCCAATAAAAGTTCAGCTACTAATTGACTTGCCCGAAATATATTGTACGGTGCGGGTCACTACAACTCATCAAATAACTTTAAAGCTAAATAGGGAAACATTGAATGCTTATCTGGAAAAAATAAACAGAGAGGGCATTCGATTTAAAGAAATGATCGGTATTAGTTACACCACATATTAAACATATACAAACTGACTAAGAATGGTATATAAAAGATTTGAGGAGTATATACCCTACTAAAAAATTACACAAGAAATTGATTGTGGTATATACACTAATATGTAATAAGATAACAATTTTGGTTTGAATATTTTATTTATAAGAAATACTAATTGTATAATACTTGTGTTATGCATTCTTGATTGTTACTATCTTCTAAATTAATAATTTCATCAAAATCATTATAATCATCATAATTTCCACCATTGTAATCATAGTCATTATAATCAAAATCCAAGTCATTGTCAATTTCTTCATCTTCATCACCATCTTCAAATGCTTTCCAAAATAGTGGATTTGGTTAAGTAACCACGAAATTAATAATTGATTCATTAAGCCATCATTTGTTATATAGACATATTTTGATTTTTCAATTTGATTATTATTATTTTCAGTAATTTCATTATATTTATCATTTAACAATTTGATGGTGAGTGTTTTTCTGGATGGTAATTCATAAGCATGATGTAGTTTTTTACAAAAATTGATTTTCTACAATTAATAATGGGAACACTACCAAAAATTGCTAGAGATAAATAATTGTCTAGCTCTTCTTTTTCTTTAATTGAGCACTTATCAATGAATCCTTCTGTGACTTTTTGTTTATTTTTTCCATGAACATTATCAAAATCTTTCCTTTTACTTTTATTTTTTAACAAAATTTTCAATTCATTTGGTTCACTATTACAAGAAGTAAATGTTTAATCATGCAAAGAGGTTGTCCATCAAAAGCATGCTGACAATAATTACAAAGAAGCTATATAATGCTGCTTGTTATTTTTTCTTTCTAGTGGCTTTTTAAAAATGTTTCCAAATAAAATGCTGTGGTCTCATTTTCTCATTTAGATGATATTATTGATATAGAAATATTATATTTGTGTTGCTTCAAACTATAGGTGCATTTTATTATTTTTGTCATTATGATGGCAATAGAAGTTTTCAATCTAGCATTTTGATAAATTGAGCATATAAAAATATTGCTAATGAAGTCATTTGATTGTCCCAAATGATAATTTTAAAAAAATTATTCATTCCAGTTATTAGCTTTTAAAAATTTCAAATAACTTTAAATGTAACATATAAAACCCTGAACAGTGTGTGAAATTGAGTGCGGGCATATGTGTTACATTAAAGGTAACCAATAATCTTTTGTGCAGAAAATTCATTGAAAAAAAATATATATATACATAAATTAATTTATTATTATTATAATTTTTATTTCAAATCAACAATTATTGTTAAGATTTTTGATCACAATCAACAAAATGTGCGCATTTTTTATGTAATACACGTGCCTGCAATCAATTTCACACACTGGTGTGAGGAACTCGGACAATCATATTTGAACTGATATGTAAGAAAACATATAAAATACTCAGAATATCTTACTAAAATTGGCTAGTGACCTTCCTTTTTGGGCCATTTTTTTTAAAATCCAATTTCTATTTTTTATTATACAGTCAGACCTCCATAAATGCACCCTCCATAAATACACACCCTCCATAAATGCATGCTATGTCTTGGTCCCAACCTCAGGACTTAGTGATAAATGCACACCCTCCATACTCTGCACTGAACAGTATTTTTTCAGTCCCACTCATATGAAAACCCCCTCCATAAATGCACCCCACGTGACTAATGTATAAAATTCATCGTGTAACTAGTATAAATTTAGAAATCATCGGCAAATTTTTTGATTTGATTGGATAATTTCCAATATGTAATGCAATCCAATTTCATGACTTTGTGTCACTAAATGCCTTCATAAAATGCAGGTTAATGAATTATTGTCTGTGAGGTTCCAGATGATGATAAAATAATCAAAGAGCTTGCAGAAATATATAAAAATAAAATGAATGTACCTGCTGACAATTTTGAGAAGATGACATCAAGCCTTGAGGAAGCATTAAAGGTCATGAAACTGTACATTCATTTTATTACAGCAAGAAAAATAATGCTACAAACAAATAAAATTGGTTAATAAAATTGAAATATATATCAATATAAAAAAAATAAATTCATCAAAACAAACTACAATGGATAGCTATTTTAGTATTACTGTTTTTAAAATATTGTGTATCATTTGTGACCAATGAAATTGCTTCTCTCCATAAATGCACACTGTCCCTTGGTCCCAAGGGGGGTGCATTTATGGAAGTCTGACTGTATATAGAAAATATATTGTTTATTTAATTAAATAGATATTTTATTTATTTTTTTAAATATAAATAAATTTATAAATGGCAATAATGATGATGATGATAATAAAGTAATAACTAATTTTTTCTTTAATTGTTGTGGAAAATAACCCATTGTTTAACTATGAACTAGAGTTGTGGGTGGAATAATACATATTGGCAAATCACCCAGTCTGAAATCGGGTGAGATTAATTTCGCCCAATGACTGAAAATCTGAATTGTCCGATGAATTCTGAAATTGCCAAAATTAAAGAAATAATTTTATACAAATTTAACAATACAACAAACACTTGCAATGATTTTTTATTAATCACATTTCAATTTTTTCATTTAATAACACTATAATCTTATTATTAATCTTTTCAATGGAAAAAATATCAGCTGCAGTTTGAGGATCCCACATGCTTTCTTTGTTTTCATCAAAATTTTCTTTTATAAATTCTTCATCATCTGCAATATCTACACCAGAATACATAACTATTTCATCAAGGTCATTAATGATTTCTGGTGCATCAAGATTCGAAATATCTTCTAGGCTTAATTGATCTTCACCATCAAGTTCACTAAAAGATTCTGTAAAATTTTCTTCTGAATCCTTGTCCAGATCATTATCTTCTTGAAATAAATTAGCATATTTTAATATATTTTGAACATATTCTTCACTTCTCAAAATACTATAATATGGTAATTCCATTTTTGAATTAGCAATATAGTATGCTGCCATTTTTTGCATACATTCAATCTTTTCTAACTTCAAACAAATGCGTCTCTTTCCATAAAAATACCCAAGAGAGGACCAGATTCACTCACAAGCAGCAGCAGCATGAGGTACAATGGCAAAAGGTTTTAATGCTAATTCCACAATATATTCTTTTTCAAAGCATAGTGGACTTTCGATTTTATCACTAAATGCGACATAAAGTGACAATCATATTTATATTGTGCAACTAACAAAATTAATTGAAAAAGTACTTTAAAATACTCATTAATGTGACATAAAAATTCCACAAACAAATATGCATGAAATTTTGCATAAACATCCTTTGGTGCTTTATATACTGAAAGTTCTTTCACATCAAGTCCATCAAGTTCAGTTGCAGAGATGAACAAGAAGTGAAGTTCATAGGTTGACAACAGTAAATCTGCACAGAGCTTTCTGAAATTGTCATGATTTTAGGTACCTTTGTTATATAATACTACTGATCTTTTACATTGTCAATATTTTATATGAACTGTTGAGATTAATAAATCACATTTCCTTCCCTTACA
>CAUDNR010000291.1:90561-127085 GCA_958430865.1 Entrophospora sp. SA101
AAATACACAGCTTGAAGCAAAAGGATTTGATAGTTATCATTACCTTGAATGGATTCCTTATGACCAACTCACAGTTAGAGAAGGAATAGGTGAAGGTGGTTTTGCAACTGTGTACAGGTGTCATTTGTTAAATGGTCCTAGATATATTAGAAATAATAGAAGATATTATTGTAGTAATGGTATTGTAGCATTAAAAAAGGTTAAAAGCTCTCAAAATATTTCTGATGAGTTTTTAAAGGAGGTAAATAATTTGATATAATTAATTGACAATTATTTAAATAATATATTAATTATTTTATTATTTTCATAAAGCTTCAAAACCACATTAAATTTATAGGGCCTTATCACAAGGGTATTGTTAATATTTATGGCATTTCACAAGATCCAAATACAAAAGAATATGTTCTTGTAATGAGATATGCAGCTGAAGGAGATTTTAAAAAATATTTAAAATCAAATAATATAGGATGGAATGATAAAATTAAAAAACTTTATGATATTATCTCAGGTTTAAACTCGCTTCATCAAGAAAAACTTATACATAGTGATTTTCACAGTGGTAATATTTTATATTTTGAATATTTATCTGAGACAATGATTACAGATTTAGGGTTATCAGGCCCAACTGGTCAAGAAACATCAAGTAAAAATGGTATATTTGGAGTACTGCCATATATTGCACCAGAGGTATTAAATAAGAAACCTTATACACAAAAATCTGACATCTATAGCTTTGGGATTTTAATGTCAGAAACATCAACACATCAACAGCCATTCAAAGATCAACCACATGATATAGATCTTGCTTTCAAGATCTGTGGTGGCTTAAGGCCTAGTTTTTCAGATAATACTCCAGAATGTTATATTAAGTTAGCATACAAATGCATGGATGCTGATCCTGAAAAAAGACCAACAGCAGATGAAATTTTTAAAATTATTACTTTTTGGAAAGATGGAATTGAATCTAATATTTCTAGTTATTCTGATGAATTAGAAGAAATAAGAAAAGTATTTAAGGAAGCAGATAAAAAACCCTTTAATCCTTCAACAATTTCAGCAACTGTTCATCCAAATGCTGTTTATACAAGTAGATTATTGAATTTCACAAATCTTCCTCAACCTGTAAACTCCAATAAAGTTACAATTATTAGTAATAATAATGGTAATTACCTAATTTATTGTTTAAATATTTAATCTTAATTATTTATTATTAATGATATTTTAAATCATAAACAATTATAGAATCTAAACAAATTGAATTAACTATGTCAGATTCTAAACAAATTGAATTAACTATACCAGAATAAATTTTATTTGAAATTTTCACATTAGTTTTTTTATTATTATCAAAAAAATATTTTTTAATGATTATATGCTATCTATTTTAAATTAAAGCAAACCCTCCTTATTATTAAAGTGACCTATCATAGTGGTGTATTCATTGATTATCTGGGTATTTGAGTACTTGGTCAATCAATAATAATAAAGCTCAACACCTGGATAATCAGTCAGTCAATAAAATTCAAAATCCAGTGAAAATTTTCAACACACAATTAACTGGATAATTGGTGAATAATTGGTGAATATCATTTGGTGGATACAACCATTAACCTATCACCGTGTCTCTTATCATCATTTAGTATTATTTATTTATTATTTTATTAATTTTTTATATTCAACATTTATATATACTGTTTTAAAATTTTTATCATCTATAGACACTATAAATAATAATGAGATTAAAACCTGCATCTCACAATAAATCTCAATATTTTGTTTATAATAATATGCCAACAATGTTAATACAATTTCCTCCATTTTATTTATACTAAATCATAACAACAATTTCTGCAAATGTATATTTATGCTTTACTCTCAAAACTATCTTTCACTATCAAACAATATCTTTAGATTTTGCACTATATACCCTGATCACATTTCTTAGTGGGTGTCCTTCTAGCTGTTTTCCTCTTTGCTACTTTTACCAGAATTAGCTTTGGATGCTCTTTTGGCTGAAATTAACTAATTCCGAAATTCTTAATTTTTATTATTATTCTATTTTAGTTATTTCTATTTTTATAATCTTTATAACTGAACAAGTTATTCTTTTACCCATTAAATATAATTAATATACACAATAAATGAGTTTATAATTACAACTAACCAAGTTATTCCTTTTACCCATTAAATATAATATACATACATAAATGTGTTTATAATTTATAACCAATCAAATTATTCTTTTACCCATTAAATGTAATTAACATACACAAATAAATGTGTTTATAATTTATAACTGACCAAGTTATTCCTTTTACCTATTAAATATAATATACACACATAAAAATCAGTAACCTGATAAATGATTTTAATATTATATACAAATTCAATAATTTTTTCCCTTTACCTGCAAATTCATTGTCATCATTGATATCTCATTTGATCCAAAAAAATTGATAATAAAAATAATCAATTAATATTATTTATGCTCTCTGGATCATGACTAAATTATTCACTTTACCAATTGAATATATACATACATAAAAATTGGTACAATATTCCTAATAATTCATAAAACAATAAATATATAAATTTATATATATATATATAAATAAGCTATTTAAAAAAAATTTTTTAAGTAATCCTTACATGTGTTACCAGAATTAAACGATAACGAAGATATTTTGGCCGAATCCTTAATTTCGGGTCAATTCAAATTTTATTTCTATTTTTATTTTTTTCCTATTTTTATTAATTCTATTTATATTTATTATCATCTGAACGTTTCGCGTATTTAATTATTATCAATTAGTTCGTATTTATTTAACTTTATTTAGTTAGTAGATATTAGTATTAGTGACGATGATCCCAGGGTGGGCGAAAGCATCCAACCTGGGCTAATATGTAAATGAATATGTATTTAAAGAACTTGATTTCGACCTAATGTAAAGTAACTTTCTAACAAGTTAATTAGTTTCGACTAAATAAACTAAATAAAATAGTAATATTTTGTTTAAACAAACTCTTATCTTCCTTAACCAAAATTATTCGCTAATACCAAATTTAATCGGTGACAACTTGGTGCGGGTTGTGTGGAAATTTACACCAAGGAAGATAAACTATAATCAAAATTCTGCGGAATTCTTTTTAACAGCATAATTTTATTCTATTTGAATTATTTTTAATTCCTTTATTTTTTTTTTTTTTTTACATTTTCAATTTTTTTATTTTTTTTTATTTTTATTTTATTACCTTGCAAGGTAGCTTTTATTTTTTTCATTCTATTATCTTTTGGGGTTAATTATTTTATCTCTTATTTTTATTTTTATTCTTACCTTACGAGGTTACCCCTTATCAAAAAAATTCTCCAAGGGATGAATCCAGGAATTAATCAATCATTGCAAGGGTTAATTGATCAACTGGTTAACCTGATAAGAATAAACAATAATAATGTCCAGCAAAGTCCAAGGACTCAAATGGTGAAAACTGTTTGCCGGTAACATGTTACAATTGCAAACAATAAGGACACATAAAACCGAATTGTCCACAACTCTCTAATGGTAAAAATGGCAGCAATAACAATGGTGGAAACATAGGAGTCAGATGTTATCGCTGCCAGGAATCAGGACACTACAGCAAAGACTGTCCACAAAACAATAATGGTAATAATAGAGGAAACAACAACAGTAGTAGCCGTAACAATAATAGGAACAATAATAATAATAATAGTAGCAATAATAATAATAATAATGCAACAAGAAACAATAACAATAATCGGAATACCAATAATAATCCTCAGCAACAATCAATGTTGGCAGACATGGCTGTAGGAAACACAGTAAAGTTAATGTTACCTGTAGAAACAAAGAAACAAAAGACTAACGAAGAAGAAACAGGAGTAGCAATAAATATACAATCAGATGGAAGTGACTCGGGATGAAGAAAGGAACCTAAACCACAAAATAATGAAGGTCTAAAAGAAGAAAGAAAAAGACTACGAAGAGAACACCCAGGAAAAAGAGAAATGCAGTACACCCTCCAATTTCGAATTTGATACAACCATACTCAGTAGTAACTGGCATCAAAAAGCAGAAAACTGATATTACCTTCGGGCAATTATTCCAAGCAGTACCAAAGTTGAGATCGGAATTGTCTAGGAGTTTACAAGAAGAACTAAGTATACACCACAGACTGAACGACTAAATGCTGACATAAGATCAACTGCAATGTACTGCAAAGCAAGTATCAATGGAAGAAGCTTTCCTATAATCATAGATAGTGGGGCAGCAGGAAGTATTATCTCTAAAGGACTGTTAGATAAACTAGGAGTAAAAAATCATCAGTTATAATCATCTATGTAAATGGACAAAAAACTTCACCTTTGCGAGAAGTAGATGACTTGCCACCAACTATAGGAGGAAATCACAATTCCATTATCAGCAATCGTAACAGAATTATTTATTATCAATTGAATTCGTGTTATGTTCACTTATTTAATTATTATTAAGGGTAGGGGGAATCACGTGTTAATGTAATAATAAATCATGGCTCAATTTTTTTTGCCTGCCGGGTACAATATTGATCAATATTTTTATGAAATATTATACATTAAAATTTCCTATAATAAAAAATTAAAAAAAAAAAAATTATATATATGTATATATTTATTTATTTATAAATAATAATCCCAAGAATGAGAATATATCATTTCTTCGGCACCCTCAGCAATATCTATAATTAATGACTTATACCAACTGACCATTTTTGAATTCTAAAAATAAAATAAAATAAGAAGCCTTCATGTAGAAATAATTACTAGTAGATAACAATTTATCAAATATTTATTGAACTTTATTATTTTATGAGAATTTTTTGCCAAATAAGTATTTTATATTATGGAATGTGTAACTTTTACTAGGAAATGAGCAGGTGCTTACTAAGAAATGAGCAAGTGTTTACTATGGAAGAAGTTATGTTTATTTTGAAACGCGTTAAGTTTTTTGAAGAAATTTACAAATTTTTATTAAGAAGTTTTGCTTGAAGTACTTTCAAATAGTTAAGAAACACCAAAATTAGATATAAATAATTTTGAAGTTGTTTCAACGCGCCTTGCCGTAGTTTTACTTTTAAGACAATTACTAATTTGGGAAAACTCGAATTTTTGAAAAAATTGAGCCCTGATTTACTATTATATTAACACGTGATTCCCCTACCCTTAATTAATCCGTAGCACATTCATATTTATTTAACTTTATTTAGTACCCTATAAAAAATTGCACACGGAAAAGATCCGAAAAAGATGCGAGAAAAGTGAGTTTAATTTCATTATTAGTATTAGTATGGGAAAATGTATTTTCCAGTAAAATTCCATACAAATTCCGTACAGTTTTCCTTACAAAATTTTTATAGGGTTGCACATGAGACTGGGCTACAGAAAATTAATGCTGTTATAATAAGTGAAATATCTATGGTGGGCAATGATCTGTTCATCTTCATCAGTAATACCTTCTCCTGGGTTCACAATAATAACTCAACACATATAATACACTCGATCTTTTTCTTTTGTTGACATTAATGTGGCTCACATAACTTGTTTTCAATATCAGTATCACTATGTTAAAAAAAAAAATCATTTAGATTAATTTATAAGAATCTAATTTTTTTTTTTTTTTATTAAATAATTTTTTTACCATTTTTTGAATCACTTATTGAAGCATCATTGTTTTCTCAAATTGTATTCCTCCTAGACTTTTTGTAATTGAATTTTTATCAGTGGAAAAATCGATTTTCCTGAGTCTCTTGTAATCAGTGGGGTGCATATCACACAATAAAATAAAATTAAAAGTTCACCCACCTCGTTTCTGCTAGAGTTTCTATTTGTAAATTCGTAATGCAAATTCTTATTCGAATTATTCATTTTATTTCAAATTATTCATTTTTATTCTATTCGAATTATTCATTTTATTCCAAATTATTCGTTTTTATTTTATTTCGAATTATTCATTTTTATTCACTCGAATTATTTCAAATTATTTTTTATCTTTATTCAAATTATTCATTTTATTTGAATAGAAATCCTAGTTCTGGTAAGTGCAAGGGTTTCTTTCCGGCTGCACACGTACTATCATTGCGGGCAAGTTCTGTTCAGGTGTTTCAGTTTTCTTTCCAGCTTCATATGCTCTAAAAAAAAATAGAAATATACTACAAGCAATATAGTAAAATCAAAAAGGTTCATAATTAATAGTTAAAGATTGGCCAAACCATTAATTATCATAATGATTATTAATTATTATCAAATGTATATTATTAAAAGATCGAAAGAAATTTTTAAGCATATTTATACTTCTTTGAAGTATTACAAACAACATGACTTTTTCATGATTTTGTCCAATAAAATATAATAAATAGGATGTTAATTATTAAAAATAGCTCAATTATTTAATAAATCATGCTTTTTATAATTTAAGTCATCATTAACTACAATAAAATAATTATTATTAAAGGGAAATTTTTTATAATTTTTTTTAAAGTCACTTTTTTAATAATTTGGTAAATGATGTGATGCAGTTAATTAATTAATTTCGTGACAAACATGTTATAATAGTAGTAGAATATATTTAGGGAACTTGGAAAAAGGGAATATGTACTATTGAACTGATTTTAAAACGCCATTCACACAGAAAGAAGGGGACGTTGCTAGTGAAGGGTTTAAAATAGTAATTACACCTCAAAGAGTGGTAGCCTTGTGACTTCAGTGCGCCACCTAGAGTTGACTAGAGTTGTAGGCATGATTTTAAGTTAAAGGGTCAGTTTATATTTTATCGAATGGAATGCATTTCTTTTATCACTAAAAATTCATAGAACACCCTTAGTTTTGAGGATTGAAAACCTTCTTCTCCAGTGTTGGCAATTAGTTAAATAACTTTACCAATCATTCAAAGGTAAAAAAACTGATTCGAGGAAAAGGCCATATTGGCACATGATCATTTAGTATTTTTCAATGACTTGGTCAAATTTTATAATAAAAGAGAGGTCATTTTCCAACGCTGTGAAAAAGCGCATTTTACAATTTTGTTTAAAAATTTATCAATTCCACTTATAATGTAACAGCTTAAAAGTCAATAGGTTATCATATTTCACATTTAAAGAGTTTATAATAGTGACTTTAGAAATGATATATCAAAAAAATGATTTTAATCACATATCTGCAGATGAGTTCCAAATTTGATTAGTGTAAGAATTCAACCGCGCATTTTTATTTGAACCAAAGTTCACAATTTCAAATGTTTTTTTGAACTGATTATTATTGCCAACACTGCTCATCCCAATCACAAATTGCCTTTAGTTACAATCTTTTTTTTAAAGCTTTTTTTTTTTATTAGACAATCTAAACAGTTGATTTCATTTTTTTCATGCTTGATATATTAATTATTTTTATTCATTAATAATTAGTTTTGGACAAATTGGCAAATATTATTATAAAGGTGTTCTTGACGTTTAAGATCTATAGGAGCAAGTGTCAATCTAGAAAGGATAAGGATTTGATGCCTTTTATTATAGCATTAAGATTTCTTGCTTTCAATAACTTAAATTCATGAAAGGAACCATCATTGATAATCTCCTAAGCCTTTACTGAAAACTTCAAAAAAGAAATGTTAAAATTTTCATAAACCTCTAAACCAGACTTAATATACATATATTGAAAACTTTTCCAGCATCACGGCATTGAGATTTATTCAATATGGCAGTAATATACATTATAAATACTATTCTAGTAGGCGAAAATCAAATTTTGATTTTGTCGAAAGCTGAAAGTTTATGTTGAACATTTATGATTTAGTACAAGATTTTTCAGTTGGCCAATAAATATTTTGAGGAACCTATATATAGCTATACCAAATTTGATAGTTTTGCGCAAACTTTTGGTATTTCACCATCTGTCAAAAAGTTGACGCAAGTCGATAGCCTTTGCCCAAAATTACATGGTTAGTTCGGTCTAAAGACCTCCTATTGCTGCACCCTGTGCCCAAATTTCAAAAATTAGTAATTTTGTAATTCGTTTCAAAAAATGTAATAAAAATTTTTTAAAAAATTAGTACTTCACGTGATTTTAGTTTTAAAAAACTATTTCTTGCTGCCAAATTTAGATACGATAATCAAGATCTAGTCTAAATTTAGTAATAATTTTTTCCTAAATTTAGAAATGATCATAGTGGACAAATTCCTCGCGAGCATAGTAAAGTACATGTTTTAAAAAAGAATAGAACTCTACAACAAATAATTTTTTTGAGAATATCTCATTATTACATTAAAACTAAAGACCTATTCTATCAACTAATAATGTTATTTTTTTAAAAGGTAGGACAGAAAGTGTGACTTTTATATTTTTTAAAATTTAGAGGTCTTTAGACCGAGCCAACTATAGAAAAGATTATCTTGATGTAACATAAAAATGTGAGTGTATGAAATTTTCAACTATGTAATAAAGCACAAAAAAAAAATTTTTGATTATCAATAATAGTAGTTTTAAATTTTTGAATTAAAAAAAAAAAAAAAAAAAAAATGCGAGCAGTTCTTCAAAGAGTATTAAATGCAAGTATTATAGTTGACAATGTCAAAGTGTCCTCGATTGATAGAGGATTATGTGTATTGATTGGATTATCAACAGAAGATACTAACGAGGATTTAGAATATATTGTTAAGAAGATACTTAATGTTAAAGTGTTTGATTGTGAGGATGGGGAAGGGAAAGAAAAGAAGATGTGGGCTAGAAGTGTTAAAGATGCTGGTTTGGAAGTATTATGTGGTAAATTATATATATATATATATATATATATATAATTTTGTTTTCCTGATTATGAAATAACTTTTGAAAAAATAAAAATAAAATTATTTTTTTTTTAAAAAAAAAAAAAGTATCACAATTCACATTATACGGAAATACAAGGCAAGGTAATAAACCTGATTTTCACAATTCAATGAAATCAGAAACTTCAAAAACATTTTATGCAAATTTCATTAATAGGTTGAAACAAGAATATATCGAGGATAAAGTTAAAGGTATGATAACAACAACAACAACAACAACGACAACAATTTAATTAATAATTTTTAAATATATATATTTTTTAAGATGGGATCTTTGGAGCAATGATGAATGTTCATCTTGTAAATGAGGTGTGTTTGTTTGTTTTTGCCAAATGTAATTATTTTAAATTACTTTATTGATTGTTTAAAAATAATGTCTTTGATATAGGGACCAGTAACACTGGAATTAGATTCCAGGAAATTTATTTATGTAGATAAAGTAGAAAAAACCCCTAACAAAAACAAAAGCAACAAAAGCAGAAACAACAACAAAAACGACAACAAAAACGACAACAAAAACAATGACAAAGAAAGCGTAGTAGAATGAAGATTGACAAATATTGCCTGTTATTTATCCATTCATAGATTTCTTTGTTGATTATAATCTTTATTTGAAGATAAAAATAAATTATAGTAGAACAATCCTCTCCCCCAACAAAATCCATAATAATGATCAGTTTGCATACAACACAAAAATATTATTCTTTGTCGTACATGCATTAAAAATTTTTTTTTCTTCTTCGCAAATCACATTAATGTCGACCAGGGACTTTAAGTGATCTAAATCTTTCATATACACACATACACATACATACATACACATACACATACACATACATGCATAACAAATTCCATGAATGCTTATTTGTTCACTGCTTGCTTGAACCACACGACGCGTAATAACATAAATCAAAAAAATTAAACACACATTCCAAAAATAACAATAATCGTCATAAAAATCTTAGATTACACTGTCAACCGTCTTCATTCATCTTTTCTTTAACAAACAATTGGTCACCTTTTCCAATTGTAATTTCGATTGCTCCTGTTGTTTTCATTGCAATGCATCAGGTTTTTGCGCATTATTAATAATAAGATTAAGGCAATTATGACAAATTAAATTGAGCCAATTACAATCTTGAATACCCGCATACATACTTTCATATGCGTAACACCAAAAAAATTGATAAATAAGGATGATCTGCGTATTAATTATTTGAACCAAAAAATTAAATTATTTAATTAGAACTATTTTTAAACTTCAAACTTTAAAGTCCAACTTAATATCATAATAATAAAAAAAGATATCACAACATTGAGATAATTATTAAAATCAGAATCTTGATCGTTCATGATCTGATAACACACACATAAAATTCAGATTCGGATGTTTAATGTTTAAGGGTTTCCAAAACATTCGTCTGTTTATATTCATATCCTTTCATTTCCCTACCTGCTACCACATAAATATTTATTTTATTTATTATTTTTTTTTAAAGTTTGTGCGTGTGTAAAATAAACAATAAACAATAAATGGATGATTTTCCAACTCGGAACCATGTTGCAATAAAATGTTATTATTGATAATAATGATTGACGGTAACGATGAATGAAAGAAGAATATTTTATTTATTGGATTATAATTTTTATTTTATGCAAAGAATTAATAATATTTATTTGTTTTTTCATATGCAGAGAAATACTGTATGTGCAAGATTTTTTGCCGAAGATTTAAAATATACATAATAATGAATTAAAGAAAAAAAGCTATTTACATATATAAAAACATTGATTAATAATATAGTAATAGTAGCAATAATAGTAGTAAGATTATTAATTAATAGTAGTAAATATTAATTTTTTTTTTTTGTTTCTAAAGAAAAAATAAAATTCTAATAATAATAATAATAATAATAATAATAATAATAATTTTCTAAAATAATTTTCTATTCGTTGGTTCGTTTGTTCATTCAATTCATATATTTACAAATTAAGTTTTTTTTTTTTTTTTTTTTTTTTTTGTTAAGTAAAAAAAAAATAAAGAATAAAAAAATTAGATTAGCAAATAATGTCCCATATAAATATATATATATTAATCTTAATCGAATGCTAGGTTAAAAATTAAGCAAGTAAAATATTAAAATGATGGTCATAATAATAATAATAATAAAAATAAATAACAATAATAAAATTTATGTTGATGTTAATCTCGCAATATGATGGTATTTGTTATTGTATGTAACCAACCATCATCAATTGAAATGATAGTTGTTGTAACTTCGAATATCATTACCAATTGAAATATTTATCCAAAAAAGAAATTTTTCAATAACAATCAAATTTTTCGCCACAACAATTTATTATGGTGACAATGATGGCGATGTTGTTTGGAATTGTGATAGCGATGTTTGTTGAAGAGGTCTGAACCGAGCACAATGATCTAAATAATTTTGAACAAGATTGCAATTTGTACAATTTATATGAGCCATGACTTGATCTTGTAAAGACATTAACTCATCTTTAAGTGCTCTAACCGAACTGGTCAACTGAGCATTAATTTTCTCGGCTGTGATGACTCGGTCATTCAAATCTTGGACCCAAACTTTTTTCTTTTGGCGACATTTTGAAGCTATAATTAATTATGAAATATAAATATAATATATTATTAATATATTATTATGATTAATTAATATGTGTGTGTGATCAATAAATTGATGATTACCCGCTACTCGATTTCTTTCCAAGAACCGTCTTCTTTTTTCCTCTTGCGATTCCTCTTCATCTAAAAACTTTCTTTTTAGTGATATTGTTTCAATAATGGAGTCATCAGCGGTAGTATCATCATTAATCGGAGTTGTTGGTGTGGTGATGGTATCATCATCAATAACAGATTTTGTTTCATCGTCAACAACAATAATATCATTAACATTAGTGTCACAATCATCATTATTACTGTTACAATTACTGTCATTAGAATGATTACCATTGCCAAAAATTTTGGTTTTTTTGATTAACCTTGTAGTGATAGGTTGTGAATTAGACTTTGATTTTCTTTTTCTTTTGTTGCTATTACGATCGTTGTTGCTTTTGCTGCTATTATTTTCTGCCAGAGTATCAATAATATCAAGATCAATGTAATCTTCAACGTCAACGCCTTTAATAACTTTGTTGTTATTATTCCTATTGTCACTAATTGAAATAACCTTTTGATTTTCTTTTTGTCTTTCGTTTAAGGCTGTTATCGCCTCCTGTTGTTGTGTAGTATTAGAAGCAGAAGTAAGAATTTGTGACGTGGGTGAATGAACTGCAATGGGTGTAAATATTTGTAAATGTGGTGGCGATTGATCATTATTATTATTACCACTATTATTATTATTATTATTATTATCATGAGCATAATTTGTAGCGATGGGGGGATTAGGAGTTGAAGCGTTATTCATTCCATAGAAATCCCCAAGGAGAATTCGACCATCCATGATTAAATGTTCGGGTGGTGGAAATGTTACGAGTGCGAACGTTGATGGTGGAGCCAATGATTGCGATGGTTGTGGTATAAAATTATTGAACGAACCATTAGGTGGGAATGTTTGAACCCAAGAAAGTGGCGAAGGCTGCTGTAATGATGACAATTGCGAAATAGCGGTAGAATTATTATCAATAATATCAGTGTAATTATTATAGTCATAATTTTGTTGTTGTTGTAATGGTGAATGTTGAGGTGTTGTAGTTGCAGTTGTTGATTTTTGTAGGTTGAATTCATCATAATTGTTACGATCGTAGTCATTTTGATTGATGGTAAAAGTGATGATGTCACCATTATTATCGTTGATTTTGTTATTGTTGTCGTTGACAGCGATAATAGTATTGTTGCCATCACGATTATTGTTGATATCGCTGTAATGATCATCATTGCTGGAATAGCAATCTTCTTCGTTGTCGAGGATATTAAATAAAGGAATTGCATCATTATAATTGTCGCCAAAAGAATTGTAGTCAAAGTTGAAATTATCATGATGATGAAAATCTTTGTGTTTTGATGATAACAATAATGGAAATGGTTGTGGCGGAGGTTGTTGTAGAAAAACAGGAGGAGTTCTGTTGATCGATGATCCGGTAGAAGAACCGCTATCCATTCGCAACATACCATGACCATTATTAATACTGGAATTATCATCGTCATCATCATTACTGCTACTGCTATCATTATTATTATTATTGAGTTGTGGCGTTGTTGGAGGAGGAGAGAATAAGTTATCCTATTATATTAGATCGATCGATCGATTTATTAGTAGGAAGATCATTTTTTAAAATAAACAATAATAACGAATATAGAAATGATCGTTGTATTGCTTACCATGGGAAAATGTGGACTAAATGCTGTTGAGGAAAAGAAAAAGAAGAAAGGAAAAAAGGAGGAGGAAACGACGATTTAAATATATTTGAAAAATGATATTTAAACAAAACAAAAATTTATTTTTGGATATTATTTTATCGTTATTATTATTACCTTCCAATATGGACAAGTTATTTTCAAGCATTTTTGTACCGTTATTATTATTATTATTATTATTATTATTGATTTGAATCAAGTTGTTGTCCATTTCTTTAATGATTTATAAAATGAAATACGATTATTTACTCTAGATATATATATAAATATATACAATATATATTTTTTAATAGAGAGCATGATACAAAAATGATATATTCGTACATATATTTAATATAAATATATGTATTAGCACATACCTTATATTAATTGATGATAGATTTTCTTATAATATACGTGTGATATAAATTGATAAATTACTATTCATAAAATTGTTTCGTAAAGGAAAAAAAAAATTATTTTTCATAAAAATTTGAGTTGAGTGTGTGGGTGGTAAAGAGAAAAAAATGCCTATTTAAAATAACAATAACAATAATAATAATTATTATTATTAATCATAAATCAGAAAATTTTTTTAAAAAATTTAAGAAATCAGGAGAGATAAGTTGCTGCTATTTATTGATTTTTCCTTGCTGTTGTTTTTTTGTTTTTGTTTATTATTTTGATATATAATAATACATATAAAGTAATAAATAAGCTAGCTAGTTAATAATAATAATAATAATAATAAATAAAATATAATAATAATAACAACAATTATAATAATAATTATAAAATAATATATTATCTTTATTATAACACACAACAAGTGTCCTGTGCGCGCTCCGTTAGTAATAAAATAGTAAAATAAAAAAATAAAAAGTTTATTAAAGTATATTTTATCAACGATCACTTACACAATGATGTAATTGTTTCTGGTTTGAATTTTTAGAGTTACCGTGATTGATTAACAGGGTAACAGAACCTATCTCATCCTTATTATAAATAAAATAATTAATTATATTATTAGTTAGATTTCTTCGTAGATAATGATCTGCCTATTATTTTCACAAATACTAAATCTGTGATATCTCGTAGATAATGTTTTATAATTAATAAAATTAAAACTCAGTTTGAAATAAACATAATAGAGAATTATTTTATCATTGTTGAGTTTAAAAAAAAAAAAAAATAAAATAAAATTCAGATACGAATCATGGAATCTTATAAAAATAAATAAATTAATCAATTTGGTTGGGTTCGTTAGTTGTTAATTAATTAATTAATTAATTAATTAATTAATAATAATAATAATAATATAATATAATTAATTATAGTTATTTGGCAAGTAATATTTAATTATTATTATTTGTCGTTGTGTTAATATTATTAATATAAATAAAGTATGTTCTCAAAAAGGTAACATAATTGAAAAAAAAAAAAACATTAAATAATTTTTTATATATGTTGTGGCTAAATAAAATAGTTAGAATAGACAAATTTAATTCATTGTCAATTGTATAATTTACTTGATTTTTTCGGAGAATCGATACTTTTTTAATTAAACGCCAGATGAAACCAGATGACCATGAAATTAATTAAATTTAAAAATCATGGAATTTGGTTTTTTCGATTTTTTTTTTAAATTATCTCATGAAAAAAAAATCGAGTAAATAATGATTAGTGTAAAAATTGTGTTGCACCAGTATACATATATGTGTGAATGGAAAAATGTGTGAGTAAAAAGATAGCAATGTTATATGGGATTTTGTTTGTACTACAACCACATTGCCGTTTAATTCAAATTTCCCAATGTTTTTTATTTATTTGTTTTTTTTTGCCTTAAACATATTTATCATCATTATTTATGATTTATCTTATTTATCTATAACAGCAGATAAACATAGTGTACGTGTGTTATTGTCTTCTTCTCTTCTTTTCTCTATTTCCCCAGAAAATGTCATTTCACTTTAAATTCTTTATTGGTTAGTTTACCAAAAATCACTTTATTTTATGTTAATTGATATTCCCATTCTTTATTCGTCGATATTTATCATGTATAGATTTTCATAATATTACGCTGTTTTCTCGATTTTTCTGATTATATAACGCGGTCCCGCGTCAAATCTCCATCTTGTCCAACTACAACTCCATATCAGTAAAATGGGAAACAGTTA
Organism: Entrophospora sp. SA101; assembly: GCA_958430865.1. Taxonomy (NCBI): domain Eukaryota; kingdom Fungi; phylum Glomeromycota; class Glomeromycetes; order Entrophosporales; family Entrophosporaceae; genus Entrophospora; species Entrophospora sp. SA101. Next base: position 105,976 of record CAUDNR010000291.1, read on the forward strand.
CACATAAAAAAAAATTTTTTATATTTACACATTATAATTTTACAAAATATAATAAATAATAAACAGTTAAACTCTTCCAGTAAAGAAAGAGCTAACTTTTTTTTTCAATTAACACTAAATCTAACATAAATAATCTGATACCAGGTATAGGCACCAAGTTTTAAAATATAAATAAATTAGGAAAATTTAATTTTTTTTTTATCAAATTGGGTTTTTTAAAATAACGTAATATATTCGCTTCAAATAAACAAAACGTTTCAAAAAAATTTTGTGATACTGTGTTCAACGCCACAAACGCTACTGTGAGTTTTTATGAATTAACGTCTCTGGCCATGTTTCATTTTCATTGCTCGCTTTTTTTTATTCCAATAAATTAATTATACATTACAAGATAAATAATTGGAGTAACTAGTCCAAAAGCGTAGTAGTACAACCAAGGCATGTTATCCATTGGTTCCCAAACTTTTGATCGTTGTAACAAAAAAAAGATAAATTTAACGTGAGATTTTTTTATAAAACAAAAAAAAATTTAATCTCAGTCAAAAATAACCATATAAAGTAAAATATCCTCGTTTTTTGATCGCCAAGATTTTCATTTTTAGCCATTTTTCTTTAACTGAAACTCGGATTTGATTTCCTTCTCTCTACAATGATACATTTTTTATTATTATTTTATTTTTTATTCTTGTCTAAAATTTTATAAAAATTTATTTTGCTTTTTAAAGTTACAATTTGAGGTTTTTCACAATGAATAAACACATATCTTTATAGTAGTGTGTGTTAATACAATTGATCTATCATTATATCATAATCATGTGACTTCCACTACGACAAGGTTTATTTATATTATTATTGTATGCCATAATCAACATAATGTTGATCAATACGGTCATTTATTTATATTATCGAGTACATTAAACAATTGATTTCAGAGTTTACATGTGTATGATATTTTTTTTTGATCAAAAGTTACATACTTTCGTAATGTAACCAGCCCATGAAATTTATTTTTATTATAATAAAATAACTATCTATTTGATCATGGGCTTTTCACCATTGGCCAAAAAAATCATTCTGTCTCATAAAGAAAACAACAATATTCAAAATGGAGTCCCTCTTTTTTGTGGAAAATTACTAACACGGCGCCCCAAAGTTCTTTTTATAAATTCTTAATGATGCAATAGAATTTTCGCCGCCATAACGTGCCAAATTTATGCATTGTATCAGCCATTTTCTCAAATATAAGTTATGATACAAGGCTTTCCCGAATGGTACAATAAGGATATATTGAATCATTTTCACAGGATAACTCGACATTTATTTATGTTTACACTTTTTAACGTAGCACGTAAGTGAAACTCGATCAATAGTGAGTGACCCAGTGATTATAATCATGTGATTCCTATTATTTAATTATTTATTACACAAAAAAAAAATTATACAGATGAAGAAAAAATGGGAAAATTAAAATCAAAAGCCAAACAAGCAAGCATTCCCAAAGAAACGAACAAAAATGAACTGAAAAGAAGAGTATTCTAGAAAGCTTTTGCTTCGTTTACAATGGATCTCGTTACATTAAACATTGAACATTTTTCAATGCTCCAGTTCATCTTATACTAACTTTGCTCGCTACAATTAAAAATTTCTTTATTGTATACATGAAACAAATATGCAAAAAAAAAGTAAATATCTGCTAAACCCGTTCCTTCATTAAAATAAGACTTTCTCCATTTGACCGGATCTGATTGGATATTTTCATTCCTTGCCTTTCCTAGTTCATTCAGTAAAATAATAGGATCTTTTCCTTAATCACACTAGATTTACCATTGTATTCTATCCAAAAATAGAATTGTCAAAGGAAACCGGTTCCACGAAAATTATTTTTCCTACCCCCGTGGTCTTGTATTCACTTCGATAGCGAAAGGCATCTTTGAATATTATATAGAATGTGATATGTTTCCAAATACTTACTCCTTTTTGGATAAAATCTAGTATGGAACCAGTATTTTAAAAAAGAGACAATGTGAAAATTTCCCTTGTGCTTTCAAGAAGCTATTCTGTTTTATCAATTTTTTTGATCTTTATGAAACCTTTCTTTCTTCGTAAATGTTTACAACAACTGGCTAACAGGCTTCATCTCTGAATTAAGAATAGAAATCTTTTCAATTTTTCTTTATATATACCTTTTCGGACCATCTTTCAGATCGTTATCTCCCAGCCAATTTTTCTGATCAAGGACATTTTTATTACCAAAAATAGAGTCTTTATAAAGAACCATCAACACTTTATCTGATCAAAATTCAAAAGTATCACTAAATATCGATCTCGTATGTGTTGCTGAATTTTTTTTGGAACGTGAATATCTTGCTTATAAAAGAAATAATAATGACTTTTTTGGGAAAGATATTCACACTTCCAAATCATATGTCTGAAGGGGCGCCAAGATTTTGTTATTATCAATAGAGTTTTTTTTTGTCGTAAAGGACATTGTAGTGACAACAAAATTTTTTTTTACATTTATTATTGGTTCCATCCTTATCTTTCAGATTTAAATTCAAAGTCTAGGCATATTGATGTGCTCAAGTAATAATGACATTAAAACAAGTTTGGTTAAGTTGGCTGTCACGATTCATTCCATAATCTCACGCCATTGTAGTGGTTTTGTTGATATATTATTAATAATTATATATATATATATATACCTGATATAAATAATGTAAAGTACAATAATGGGAAAATTAATTGTTATTTATTCACGCAAACAAAGTCAAGCTTGTTAAATACCTCATTCTCATCCAAGTTAGTGTAACCATTCGAATGTTTCATTTTCTACGGTTTCAAAGAAGAAGAGATTGGCCTGATAAGCAACTTGCGATATTAGCCATTATTAGTATTGATGACAAAATTTTTTTATATTGTGTAATTAAAAATCAATAGTCAATCATCAAGTTTTAAATGGCGCAATATTATGGCGAGGATGGTCTCGAAACATCTTTTTTTTGGACGACCTTTAAAAGTATAGAACTACTGTTATTCTTACTATCTATGTTCTTCATATATATATTACTATTCCTAAATTTGGTTGCACATCAAAAATATCAATTACAAAATCAAGCAATAAACAAATTCTTCCTCGCCCCACACCTAAAACTTTTTGAGTCGACATTATCTTTTCATGTGTTTATACATTAATAATCAAAAGTAAAAGAACCAATCAAAAAAAAATTTTGCGTGTCGCAGTATTTTACCATTCGAGCGCCTTGTGTCATTTTAGTAAATATTATTTTTTGTGTTGATTTTTAGAAAAATTCCCTATGCATTTTTTCCTGTTTTATAAAAGATACATGGGATGATCCTTATATGAAATTAACTATTTACATAAGATCCACCATGAAGTACAAGAATTACAATACTATCAGGTCAGGCAAGATTGGTGGTAGTCAGACTGAGGTAAATTGGCATTTGGCATGCGGTTGCATTTACACTTAAAAAGACAGGTACATTGGGCAGTCTGGTTATCAACCCTGCTTCCAGTAGCATCTTGAAAAAATAACAAGGCGAATCATATGTATTTAAAAATAATAAACACTAGTAAAAGTAAGCAGAACGAAAATCAGCTATTACCAAAAAGTGAAAGAAAATAATGTGGGCAAAATCATAACCAGAAGATTTCATGTGTCTTCGGATTTTTTTTGTGGAAAGGAATTTAAGTGTTTGATGTAATGAAGGATAGAATTTGCTCCCATTCGCATACAACTTGTAGAGTTCCTTAAAAAACTGCAAACCTGGTATTGATCATAGGTATAGTTGACATTGGACAACATCCTGACCGTTATGTTCAAGGTGTAGTGATTTTGTGTCCATGAGGGTAAATCAGACGATGGTGGTTGAATTGATGATGAACTTGGTTGGGGTGGTTGATTATTATTTTGAGTTGGTGATTGAGTTGGAGTTGCTCGGGAGAGGGTTGTAACGATGTTGATTATCCTACACTCAATATTACGTGTGGATTATTGTCAGCATACGGTGATGGTGTATTTGGACCTACAGATGCAGGATAACATCCACATTCAACGCAAACCTTGATCATTGGAATTAGATTAATAAAAATTTCCTTACGCAAACATGCAGTTAAATAGATGCAATTACATACCTCGTAACCGTGCAATTTCTTCCACCTTGCATGCTGGGGGCGAGAGGCTTTGATACTCTTTTTGACAACAGCACAATTCCATAATAACATTGGGGATCAGATCATCCAAAAAACTAGTGATGTTGTTAGCCGGCCAAGGAATATTTAAACAACTTAACTGGCTAGGATGATGATAAATTTCTCTCGACATTCATTTTTACGTCTGGAATATTAATCCAGAATTCAGTGGAGACGTTACCCGGTTGAGATGGCTCATCTGCACTACTTAACAATAAAGAAAGCATTAACAGTAATAATGGAGGTGAATTAGAATTGGGAGATATAATAATAACAATAATAATATTAATAATACCGGAAAGTTTGATACCATCTGAGAAGTTTTTCAGAGAAAAAGAATAGACTTGTAAAGGTAATAAAAACAACCGATTTTTAGTGAATTTATAAAAAATATGTTATTTGTCTAATAAATTATTTGATCAAGGCTCACATCACCACGTAAATGACAGTACTATTACAAATATAATAATTGTCGTAACACAACAATCATAATTGTTATATATAATAAAAAAGATTAATATTATAATATATAAAATATATATATATATATAGTAATAATAAATTTTAAGTAAATAATATTATTAAATACCAAAAGAAAATTGCTTCTTTTGCTAATGAGTTCTCAAGGTAAGTGATATTAGTTTTACTCACATGCAATTTGGAACATTAAAAACTTTTTAATTTAAAAATGGAGTTTTTTTTTGAAACAACTATATAACTATGTAGATGAGTCGAGAGATGGTCGTAAAAGTCAATATCAAGTAAGATAACAATATATCTTCATCTACTCTATATACAGTGTGTTGCAATAAAAATGGCATTGATGAAGAATAGCATATCTCAACAACTACAAAAGATAATTTGATAAAATTACATTCATTTAAAAGCCTATCAAATAGTTTGTTAAATAAAAAAAATTTGATATGAATTAATATTACCATTTTTGTAAAGTCGATTCGCATCTTTTTTTAGACTTCACTAAATTTTTTGACTTCCACCAAAAAGTATTAGACATCTCAAAGATATCAATTAAACAGAAACGTACATAATAATAACAAAAAAAAAAATTCAGGCCAATTTGCAGCTCAAGTTCTAGAGATTATTTATATAAAATCACATGCTTCCTGATTTTCTAAAATTTTATCAATTAAAAATAAAATAAATTCAATTATTTTTGGAAAAGGAAATTTAATATAATAATTATTCTAAAGCCTACATCAAAATTTCTATGTGATAATTCAAGATTGTCTGATCCTTTGATATAATTTTTATTACCTGATTTTTATTAGTTAGAATGTAGGTGCCATTTTTTTCGCAACACACAGTATACTACTTGTTTCTATATACCTATTCTTCGTGGAATTTTCTTTTTTACTTTAAAGAGAGTTCAGTCACACAATACATCATGCATGTTTCACTTGATTTAATGGACCGCCAGAAAAGTACTGGTGAGCGGTACAAGATGATATGCAAAAAAATCTTGACAGGTATGACGTATGCATGTACAGGTGACCTGTAACCTGTACCTTTCAAGATTTAATTAGGAAATCCTGAAAAAGCACAGGGTCCCAGGAAATTTTGACATTTTACGAAAAATTACAGGTTGGAAAATATGTTTTGTTTTCATTTTCAGAAATCTTGATTTTTTTTTTTAATTTAGAACGGTAAATGGTAAAATTGCACTTATTTTAATTGTTTGTTTAGATTTATGTTGGGCGAAGAAATTGATGAGAGAATCAATCTATTCAATTGTTTGATTGCATTTTTGTTTATATCTATGTTAGATGAAGAAACTGGCGAGGAATTAAAATTTATTCAATTGTTTGATTTAGAAACTGGCGGGAAGGAAAAATATATTCAATTGTTTTTTTTTTTTTTTGCATTTAAAAGATTAATTGATTGTAGAGCTTGGATCCAGATTCTTATCCGTTTAAATTGTAGCAATCTGGATATCCTGTTCATTTAAATTATAGAAACCCGGATATTGTATAAGTGTTAGCGAAACGCCGTCGAATCATATGACGGAATGTGACATAGTCGTTTTCGTTTTTTCGTTTGTATTCAAAATTTTATAGATTTTTTTCATTTTATAATGAATAAATTTTTTTAAAAGTCCATATATAATATATATATGACAGTAACAGGTTTACTTGATTTGCATCAGAAAAGAGATCCAAGTTTGAAAGACAAATGTTCTTATATACCATATACCTACCTCTTTTAATTCATCAGGAACAAAAAGTTGGGTGGTAACGGAAAATATATTTTTCTTTATGAGACTTTGTCATTTTTTTTTTTATTAATATTTTGTTATTATTTTAAAATTACAAAAACTAACTGATAGTTAACACATCAGGATACCAGGACAATAATAATACTAAAATATGCGCTGAGATTACTTTCTTCAAAATAATAAAATGAATAATAATAAATATAAAATTATATTCGACAAAAATATCAATTAATTTTGATTAACGTTCTACACGAATAAAAAGTTTACTTAAAAGATTTTCGTTACCAATATTACCAAAATAATAGGGAACGCCATCAAAGCATTATTTTGCGATAAATTGTCCTTTACAAAAGTTCTTTGATTTCTACTTGTTTCGATTTGATCAATGCGTTTTTCAAGTCGTGACAAAATCCAAACAATATTATTATTATTTTCACAAGAAAAAGAAGAAGGAGGATCATTTAATAATGGAGTTGTGGTGATTAAAGACATCATATGATTGCCATCGGGAACGAGAGCTGTGGTGCTGGCGTGGCGTATACAATAGTATTTTTGATACTAGCAGTGGCAGAATTATTTTGGTACGTTTGAATATTTTGTTTTTTGTTGTTGTGATAATGGAAATCGCCGCGTAATGATATTGTCATGTTTTAAATATTGATAATGTGAATATTATGATGATCTAACGAGTTTCCATTAGAATGTTGACGAATTGTGGAAAATTATTAGTTAGAGCAAGTGTAAAGAAATTATCATTATTGTTATTTAGAGGAAATGCAGAGAAATTATTTTGATTACTATTATCAATAATTTTCAAATCAGAAGGATCTCTATCATAAATAGACATTCTCATATTTGATAATAATAATTCTATGATATTTGATGATTTATATATCTTGTATATTTTTGAAAAATTTTAATTAAAAGAATATTTCATGTTCTTTTTGTTAAAATATAAATTTTAAAGTAGTGTTACAATTATAGATGGACGTCTAAATTGTTTTTGGGGTTGTCTAAAGTCAAAATAGTATTTAGACAAAAATGTCTAAATGTCTAAATTAATACAACTAAAAGTCATGTGGATATACACAAATTCAATTTCAGCATTTTAGACAATTGAGACCATGATTGTCTAAATGACTAAATTAATTTATATTATAGACATTGTCTAAATAATTTAGTTTAGACGCCCATCTATAGTTACGATACTGCAAATATTTATATCAAACCTTGTTAATTACTTTGCAATCAATCTATTCTTCATTACACACACTAGCCACATGGGGCCCTATCTTATGTCTTAACTAACCCTATAATAATAATGAATAATTTTGATTATGTCATGGCCGTGGAAAAATATTGAAATAATGGTTACACACTAAAAATTATGGGTAGGAGCACGACAATTGTTATAAATTTTTTTATATCAGATATTAGATATCAATAATAACACTTATTCTTATTAAGCCTTTCTGTGCGTGCCATTTTAATTTTTCTTCCAATTTATTGCGCCTTAACTATCTCAATGTCTTAACATATTCACAATTTGTTCTAATTCGAAATGATGTTGATCAATAGTCTTTAATAATTAACATATGATGAAAAATGGCTGCAATTAAAGAATCCTCATTGTTGTTTCTAGAATTGAAATGAAGAAAAATTTAAATTTAAATCGCGACTATTATCTCTGTGTCTTAATATATTTACAACTTGTTCCAGTTCGAAATGGTGTCGATTAATTTTCATCCTATAGTCTTTAATAATTAACATATGATGAGAAATGGCCGCAATTAAAGAATCCTCCTCAATGTTGTTTCTAGGATTGAATGAAGAGACATTTAAATTTAAATCGTGATATTAAAATGAAAATTACTAATATCGTTATTAATTGATAGTAAAGATGATGTATTTGGGTTGCTATTAACATAAACTAATTGTGGTGGTGGCAAAGAATGCGCTGCCAGCATGTTATTATTGTGTTATCATTAATCATTTTTTGAAATGATAATAAATTGTCAAATGCAATAATTCTATGATCAATAATTTGAGTTTGCTGAGTTTCTTGAATTTGTTTTTGAAGCATTTGCTGGTTTGGATTATTAATTTGTTGAAGATTTTGTTGCACGTGATTTTGAAGTTGTCGGTCATAATTTTGTTGTTGGAGTTGTTGACCGAGATTTTGAATTGGTTGCTGAAGTCGCCGCTGTTGAATAAGTTGCTGGACGGAATGTTCAAATTCTCCATTATCATAGTAAGTTTGTTGAAGTTGGGATTGTTGAGGTAGTTGTTCACTAAGAGTTTGTTGTTGTTGAGACATTTTTTGTTTATATATGTGTGTGTGCAGTGTTTTATTAAAAAAAAAAATGAAAAAATTTGATAAATATCGAGCTGCTAGCATTTTTATATACTGTATATATTTTTTATCATTGCAGTCTAACCTCGTCACAGCGGATTTATGATACCAACCAAAAAAATCTGCTGTGACGAGAAATCCGCTATGACGAATTTGATGATCTGCAAAAAAAATTTTAAATGAATAATACAAAATCTATTTGTTAAAATAATTTATAATATTTGGTTGTATTATTTTTTCATTATTTAATAGTGTCACTTTTCTTTTCAATGATTTAAAAGCCTTAAATTCTTTATAATCTATTTCTAGATCACTTTGTTGAAGGAAATTAAAAGCCATCTCAAAAGCATTTACTGCATCTTTCGTTGAAACTTTAGGTAAAGTGTTATTCTCAACGACAATACCTTCTTCGCTGGATTGAAAGAAGCAATTATTTCTTCTTTTGTTACCATGTTATTTATTTGAAAATCATCAATGGTAATACTTGTACTGATTCCAAACTGGTTTGCTAGTTTGATATTTTTTGGTTCAAGTTTTTTTTTCATAAATCGTATTTTTTGTTCTGCAGTAATGTATACACATTTTTTAGAGGAAGATGATTGTTGGACATTTTTTAATTGTATATTTTTTTTTATTTTTTATTTTTTAATAAATCTTAACTTATACATTTGAAAATTATGAATCTTTGATAAAGGATAAATAATTCCATTTATTTTAGGGAATTGTTATTCGCACTCCTCCCGTGACTAAGACAAAGATGAACCAATAAAATCATCACATTTTAAAGCCATTCATTGGCCGCTTACTACACTTAGTCACGGGAGGGGTGCGAATAACAAAAATGGGAGGTGCGAATAACAATTCTCTTAATGTCTACAACAAATAATCTATTTAATTGTTTATTATTTTATTTTTAAAATTTTATTTTAGAAACATGAAATCTTGTTGCTTGATCTATTTGTTTATATTTTATTAATCCAATTATTAAATTCGTGGAAAATTTTTTTTAGTAATTTGGATAATTTTATAATCTTAAATGTCGCGTGAATCCGCTTTGGTGAGATTAGTAGACATATAGAGAGATTACCATCAAAAATTCGCTAACACTGTGACGCAAGTTTATTAATAAAATCCGTTCAAATATTTTAATTAATGAAAATATTTAAATCCGTTGTGACAAGAAATCCGCTGTGACGAAATCCGCTGTGACGAGGTTAGACTGTAATGAACAATAATATCGTTCTAATATTACACTGATTTTATATGTCGCGTTGCGTAACAAAAGAAAAGCTTGTGCAGTCGAACCTCGTTATAACCACATATTGGTGCAAAAAAAAAAAAATAAACGAAAATATTGAATGATAATGCGGTAGAAAAATACAAACTTGACCATTTTTAGTATAGCAGTCAAACGATATGTCACAGGAAGTGTAATAGTAATAGTAATTACATATATATAAATAGAAAATTCGACTCGTGTAACAAACCAGTGTTTAAAAATATCTCATTATTTTTATAACAAATTCAAACATCATTATTAATCAAAAATAAAACTATGACATTATAGCTTTTTAACGAGCTCTCTCACATATTGTTAAAGGCTCTCTATATCAAGCTATGTTTATTCAAAAACAGCATTACTTTTTATTCCAAAGCTAAGATTTTTTACCAATATTACCTTTATAAACTTGGTGAGTGATTGAAAAGATGTAAAATATTGTAAGTTTTCATATAGGTATAGCATTATGTGGATGGTTTTTTATTAAAGTTTAGTGAAAATGGCAAAAAACTCCAAAAAACATATTAAAAATTTTTTTTTTGAATTTTGAAGAAAGGTGGGTTTATTATACCGAACTTTTGATAGAGAACAGATAGTCTATTAGTCGAACGATGTGTCACATTAATATTAAACGATTGGGAAGTGTATTTTCCGAAATTTTGGTGATCAACGTCGAAATTCTATTAATATTAATAAAATTAGCCACAAACCTTAATTTTAACCCTTTTTTGCTTAACAATCTCCACCAAATCGGAGATACAGATTTTAGGAGAGATTATTAATAAAAAATAGAAAGAAATCTTGATATTAAGGTTTATCGACAAAATTACCGCATTTGGAAATTTATCTATTTTTGGTCATTATTCCTGATAATCTCCTGCCCACATTTTTTCCTTTTTGTGTATTGATAAATAAATTTATCAAAATTTTTTCCAGGATTTATTTTTCAAAGTGACAAATATCTGATTTTAAATATAAAGATCAGCAACTAACCAAAAACCGATTACAAACTTGTGACTAGTTACGGGAATTTTTAACCCTACACCTAATAATAACTCCAAGTTATTATTGATGGTTAATAACCACTTATTAACTGTTGCACTCTGAGTGAGAGTTATTAGCCCAAAAAATCCATTTTGCCAGTGTATAGAATTCGTGCTGAATGTGCTGTGTTAACCAAGTTCGGCAGATTTGGAACAATAATTATCAAATTTGGTTAGCATGCTGAATCTTATGTACTGTCATCTTTTAAACTAAATTAATTATTAACTGGTTTTGTGTTTTTAAACTTAAAATAAGAGTTATTATAATAACTCGGTCATTTTTCAAAAATAATTTTTACGCCATCATTATTGTAACGGTTGCTGCACATGTTACATACATGATTTTTGCTAGATCGTTTATGAAAGCCATATTACCGTATTTCAACATTATTAACATTATTATTGGCGGATTTAAAATATCGCGTATATTAAATATTAGTTAATAAACATAAAAATTATATTACCAATACATACAGTCCATGTGATTCTATTTTCAAAGTATTTATAAAATCTTGTTTAAATTAACCCTTTCTGTCTGTTTGAAGTGTGAATATTAAATGTTAGATTCGGATAAGGACTAATACTACATGAAAAGAAAAGACGATTCTTATAATTATAATCGCCAGACATTTAATTGTTTGTATTTTTATCTCTTTTATAAATGTAATTGATAATATAAATTAACAACATAATACAACAAACTACATAAAAAAAAATTTTTTTCAGCCTTTGTTTGTTTAATTAACCTTTTCTGTCTTCTCGGTCTGTTGATGTGTGAATATTAAATGTCAGGTCCGATAAGGACTAACAGCCACATGAAAAGAAAAGATGGTTCGTACAATCAATCAATCAGGCATTTATTTTCACCTCTTATAAATTTTATAATTGATAATATAAATTTAATCAATTAATCAATTAATACAACTAACTACATTGAAAAAAAAAAATCATGTGTAAACGTCAGATTCCAACAAGAAAAGTAGTTGCATGAAAAGAAAAGGTGTCCTAACCAATCTGATATAATCAGAGTAATTATTTTGTTTATGTATTTTTGTCCCTTATAATTTTTATAATGGATAACATAAATTTAAACAATACAACTAATTAACTACATCAAAAAAAAATATGATGATTATTTCGAAATTTGGCAAGTCAAGGTTACACGATCGCGTCCAAATAATCCTATTTATTTATGTATTATATATTATTATTTATCTCCATATTTAAATATAAAGTGAGGAGGCTTTACAATGAATCGTCAAAAAATCATATTTGACAGAACCTGGAACATAAATAAATCAGGGACAATAGACTGGGAAAACACTTGGCACAACATATTTAATATATAGCAGGAAATTTACCTCGGTGAGAAAAAAAGAACAAGGCTTTTGAAACTCTTACAAAAAGCATATTTGGCATCCCAATGTACATGCGGGCGTGTGGTGGTGGTAATGAAAAAGTTATGGCTTTATGGCTATTTGAGCAATGCAGTTTTGGCGTTACAGCTAATGAATCCTTAGATCCTCAAGAGGCTAAATGAATTTCAGGCACAATGAGAGGTGGTTTAATTTGTGTTGAAAAGGTTATGGAAGGCAATATGACTTTACTAGTATGTATCACTAAAACTCTTCTTTTCGATTAAAAAAGGGAAAGTTTGCGGTGCTTTCAGATTATCGATACAATAACCAGAAGTATAATCCCTCACTTTAGAATTTTCCATACTGAGATTGAGCTTCAAGAAGAAATGAGATCGGTATTCTCATATATATATAGTAAAATAAATAAATACATCATGTCTTGAATAATTCCAGAACTTTTGGATTAAAATACACATTAATTCACCGAGTGCATTGATATATGACAATGTCAAATTCAAAATTACAATTAATGGAATTTTCTTTTGAGCGTCAAAAACTAACCTTTTATTATTCTTTATTTTTTCCTGCATTTATCACCCTATTTATCGCTTAATAGAACAACAATCACCGTACAAACGACACGGGACAACAAACAACATTTTTCGGGGCACAAATACCCCATAAAGTGGAAATTAAAATAATTCAACATGAATATTTTACGTAGAAACAAATATTTATTTTTTCTTGCGTTATCTCTCTCTCTATTTATCTCTTAATAGAACTAAATGCGACCAAGCGAACTTGACAGATCAAAACAACAACAACAACAACGATAAAATATTCAAAAATATTCAATGATTTTAAAGGCCACAATGACGATCACCTTACTACATTAATGTTATAATATACGTATACTACAAATGGTCATTTCATTTTATTAAAATACGTTACACATAAAGATCTGATACGATAAAAAAAAATAAATATATAAAAATGCTGACAGTTCGATATTTATCAAAAATTTTCTTATTTTTTTTTTAAATAAAACACTGCACACACATTCACATATATAAACAAAAAATGTTTCAACAACAACAAACTATTGGTGAACAACTATCTCAACAATCCCAACGCCAACAAAATTATTATGATAATGGAGAATTTGAACATTCCGTCCAGCAACTTATTCAACAGCAGCGACTTCAGCAACCAATTCAAAATCTCGGCCAACAATTCCAACAACAAAATTATGACCGACAACTTCAAAATCACGTGCAACAAAATCTTCAGCAAAATTTCGGTCAAATTCAACAAATTAATAATCCAAATCAGCAAATGCTTCAACAACAAATTCAAGAAACTCAGCAAACTCAAAATATTGATCATAGAGTTATTGCATTTGACAATTCATTATCATTTCAAAAAATGACTAATGATAACACAATAATAACATGCTGGCAGCGCAATCTTTGTCGCCACTACAATTAGTTTATGTTAATAGCAACTCAAATACATCATCTTCACCACCGATTAATAACGATATTAATAATGTTCATTTTAATAGTCGCGATTTAAATTTAAATGTTTCTTTATTCAATCCTAGAAACAACAATGATGAGGGTTCTTTAATTGCAGCTATTTCTCATCATATGTTAATTATTAAAGACTATAGGATGAAAATTAATCAACATCATTTTGAATTGGAACAAATTGTCAATATGTTAAGACGTTGGGATGACAATCGCGATGTAAATTTAAATGTTTCTTCATTCAATCCTAGAAACAACAATGACGAGGATTCTTTAATTGCAGCTATTTCTCATCATATGTTAATTATTAAAGACTATAGGATGAAGATTAATCAACATCATTTCGAATTGGAACAAATTGTCAATATGTTAAGACGTTGGGATAACAATCGCGATTCAAATTTAAATGTTTCTACTTTCAATTTTAGAAACAACATTGAGGAGGATTCTTTAATTGCAGCCATTTCTCATCATATGTTAATTATTAAAGACTATAGGATGAAGATTAATCAACACCATTTCGAACTGGAACAAGTTGTAAATATATTAAGACGCAGAGATAATAGTCGCGATTTAAATTTAAATTTTTCTTCATTCAATTCTAGAAATAACAATAGGGATTCTTTAATTGCAGCCATTTTTCATCATATGTTAATTATTAAAGACTATAGGATGAAGATTAATCAACACCATTTCGAACTGGAACAAGTTGTCAATATGTTAAGACTTAGATATAGTTGAGGCGCAATAAATTTGAGGAAAAAAAATAAGATACGAGAATAGCACGCACAGAAAGGCTTAATAAGAATAAGCGTTATTATTTATTTATATGTTAAATTATTTATTTATATTTTATATTTTATTTCTAAAGATTTATGAATATATTGGATTTTATTATTTATTATTATATATATAAAGGATAAAGATAAATTTTCCATTGATATCTAATACCTGATATAAAAAAATTTAATAACAATTGTCGTGCTTCCCACCTATAATTTTTAGCGTGTAACCGTTATTTTTCCATATTTTTCACGGGCTATGATATCACCATTCATTATTATTATTATATATTACCAGATAATTGGTGAATAATCGGTAGTACAGAATATTAGTCCACATTTTTCTATTGTTAATGTAAATAATATTTTATCTTCACTATTACACCATTAACATCACTCTTTCTATTAGATGATTAATTGGGAGATGGATCCGTGTCATTATAGCTAAAAATACTTATGTATTGCAAGCAACTTCTACTCCAAGTGAGTGTCTATTTAGCGAAGCTCAAGACACAATGTCAACCAAACAAACAAAATTGAATCCCATTGTTATTTGAAAGGGTTGCATTTCTTAAAAAAATATATGAATGTATAATGTTATATTTTTTGTTGTTATATGTTTTTTAAATAAATTTAAATCAATGGATATTCAACAGATATTCAGCGAATAACTGATAATCTGGGCGTTGGATTTTATTGACTGACCGATTGTCCGGGTTGAATTTTATTGATTGACCAGGCATTAAAACATCCAGGTAATCAACGGATACAACTCACTACTTATAATACAATTTTTATTTTTCAATTTTTATCAATAATTTATTTAATTCATTACCAATTGGTCCTGATAGAGAAACATTTAAAGGTAATCAAATAAGCTATTTAACTGTTAACAAACTCGCATTAATGTAAAAATGCGAATTACCGTATTCTCTGAATATAAGCACCACTCAAATATAAGCACCAGTATGAGTTTGCAATGAAAAAACAAAAAAAAAATAGAAAAACAAATATAAGAAACACATATATTTCGAATTATTTTTTATTTTTATATAATAAATAAAAAATAAGAAATTTTTTTATTTTGCCTATTCTTTTCCAGAATCACCAGACTCCTCCTCTTCTAATTCACCTAATTCATCAGCTGAATCATCATTTCTATTTAATATTTCATGTTCATCTTCCTCATTTTCATTTTCATCCCCATCATTCTGCCTAATACTAAAAAAATGAATTAGAACTAGAGTTGCCTTCCGAAACTCATTAGTTTAGAATTATTTGAAATTAAAACCATTCTAAACTGGTTTAGAAAATGTTCCCGAATTCCTAAACTGTTCGAAACTCCTAAACCGTTTTGAAACTCCTAACAATTCCAACCAAACAAATAATTTTAATAAAATAAAAACCATTCATACCCAATCCCCAAGTCGGTCGCGTTTACTTCGTCGAAAATTGTTTCGTCGACAATCATTTCATCGACACCCATTTCGTCAAAAATTATTTCATCTTTAAGCCAGAGACCGAACGAGTTAGATGTGAGGAGTGTGGAAAGTTAGTTAAGAAATTAGGCGAGGAAAGCGGGGTGTGTGGGTAGTGTGAGGAGAAATTAGTTTTTTTTGTGACGAAATAATTTTCGACGAAATGAACATTCGACGAAATGACTGTCGACGAAATGAATCAGACCCCATTTGTTAAACCAAATACTAATTTTAAACGGAATAACGGGATTGACTGTGTGGTTTGTGGCCTAGTACTAGGTCCTATAAATTATTTTAATTTTTCTTTTTTTTGAAATAATCGAATTTCAATTTTTTAATAAACTTTATACATTTAAAATAAATATTTTGAATAAATTCTTTAAAAACAACGCTGTTTAAATTGACTACTGCTTGTGTGATCAATTCAACCATTAACACCAAAGGAACAAAATTAATTATTTCGTAATAAAAGCTATTTGTTTGTTTGTTTATTGTTGTTTTTTGATTTTAGTATTAATGCACAGTTTCTATTTATAATACAAGTTTTGCTTTTATATGCTTTTATTTGAATTATTATTCGTTTTATTCGTTTTATTCGTTTTTATTCGTTTTTATTCGTTTTTATTCGTTTTTATTCGTTTTATTCAAATTATTATTACTCGAATTATTTGTTTTATTCAAATAAACATTTGAATATGGTGCAGGACACCTAGTCCCTACAACTTTCTGCACCACAGTGACTGATTTGGAAAAAATTCACAATCAAAAATTTTTACAGTCACGTGTTTTAAAAATAGGTTTGTCACGTTGCATTCTCTTTATTAGTATCACGTGATAAAAGATCTGCAATACAGATTTTAAAATTTTCAACTCTTCCAATTCATTCATTTTTAATATAAAAAATTTGCGTGTAACACGTCACTTTGGGGGATTAACATAGTAAATTTGTTAAAATTGTGCAACTTTAAGGCTTAATTCCTCCACAACAACATGGCATATCAACAAAATGAAAATGTCATTTTGTAGAAAAAGGTCTTAGCTTCAAAATGTCATCTTGTTTTTTTGGTCACACATTTCCATTTTTGGAGGAGTTAAAGGATTTGCAAGACTAATAAAAGTTGTAGGGATTAGGTGTCCTGCACTATACTTTAATGTTGAAATATATTTACATATCTCAATTTATACTATTAAATAGAAACTTAGTATTGTTGTAGATGCAGGAAGTTCTGGATCAAGAATTCAAATATATTCTTGGAAAGAACATAACATTGTTAGGCAGGATAAAAATGAGAAAGATCTTCATGTATTACCTATGGCTCAGCATGCTGATGAGCATGGATTAAATTGGTAATTAAAAGTAGAACCAGGTATCTTGTTAAAGAATAAAATACTTCTTTTTTTTACAATGCGTTTCCTCTTCATTTGTACTTGGCATTTTGATATATAGTGGAATCAAATATAAAAAGATGATTTTTTACATGCTTGAACATACATGTTCAAGTCATAACTGGTGAAATGGAAGGAACATATGGTTGGATTACTGTAAATTATTTGATGAATGGATTTATTAATGATAATGGTAAACCATATATTGCCAATATATCATCAGAAAAACCAGATTTGGACGTAGATTTGGATGAAGTTCAAAACATTCAACCACATTTGGATTTACTATTGTGCTAAAGATTGGAAAAACATTGTCGAAATTTATCATAAAGGTGAAATTACAAATTCTTCAACGGAATTGATAAGATTGAAAATGCAATGTTTCAAATCAGCATGGCTGGTAAGTTATTGCATGAGAGAATTGACGTTCTAAAGATAATTGATTCGGGTGGACCACCTTTCCAAGGTATAAATAACATTAATAATATAGCAGTGAGTTGGGCTCTTGGTAAAATGGTTTTAGAAGCTTCAGCATCAATAAAATCATCAGAGATGATACCACCACCACTTCATCCACAAGGTCATGACTATTAGACTATTGTAATTATATGGTTGAATGGATTATTGGAGTTTCCATTTGTTTGTGGTATGGCTGATGATTGGTTGATGTGTTTATGTGGTAAGAATGCAATTGGAAAAGGGATAAAAATTAGTATAGCACTTCTTTATTCATTGTTTGATAGAGATGGCAAGAATAAAGAAATGGACTATAGAGGGTTAGAGAGCAGTGGTCAATATTTACCATCCATTTCATTTTCAAGGCAAATTTTCAATGCTTTAAATAGAGGAGTTAACAAGTTGAAATGGTGGACTTACAGGTTGACATTGCCATTAAGACAAAAAAACCTTCTATGGATTCATTGGAAATTAATTCAGTTACAGTAACATTATGTGAGGATGATGATGATAATGATGAATATAATATTCAAAATAGATATTATAAAAAAATTTTAGTTAAAAAAGAAAGAATTTAAATTTTTTAAATTTATTACATAAAATATTTCTTATTGAAGAATATATAGATACCAACCACCTAGCTGTATTGCTAATTATTTAAATATTTATACCTTTGTCAATTATAGGAGTTCAAGAAATCTTTTCATTGAATTAAATTAATAAAAATCCTGATCAATTATTATCTTTATATTCATTTTATCTTGTAATGTTGCAACTATATAAGAGGCATCATACTAGTTTTGCTTTTTTTGCGAAGAAAAAATATATTTTATTACTATTATTATTATTATATAAATTAATTTATTTAACATGGGTTACTTGTAAGATCTTTATTATTATTATTATGCTTATTGAAATTTCAATAATTTCTAATACAAATATTAATAATGGGTTTCTTCTAGTGTACCAAGTTTTTTAATATTATTACTTCTTTAATACATCAAAGAAATTACTATGTTAAATAATTTCTTACTGATTTGATCATATTAAAAAAATGCATGATTAATGACATGAATGGCAGAAGATTTTTTCACTTCTTTCTAACATTTTCAAGTTTATATAATCCAGTCATGACCTGTTCATACACCGTAAATATAATCCCACCAGAAAGCTAATTATTTCACATTAAAAAAATCATTAAATAAATAATATTAATTATCATTAACTATTAAATTATATATAATATAACATTACTAACCAATAATCTACCCAATCTAGGTGTCACACCTTTCCAAAATGCAAATACTCCTTCTTCTTTTAATACTTTCCATGCACAATGGAATGAATTTTGGTACAAACTGGTAGCATCTAATCCTTGCATTCTGGTTTTAACAACATCTAATGGCATTGTACTATAAACTGTTATTATACCAGCAATTGCTCCCATTAAGAATGTGACTGACCATGGTAGTGGTTGTCCTGGTGTTGAATATTTTTGGAATCTTTGTTTCAAAGTTGAATACACTGAAAATCTTACCGCTTGATTTGCTCCTTGTCTCATCATTACAGGAAACAATCCTCTATATATTCCCCCAATTCCTTCTTTGGCTACAATCAACGAAACACCTTGTATTTGGAGATTTTTGTAGTTTTATATAAAATATAAATAAATTATTTTTTTAATTTCAATCATAATGGTTAGTTAATTTAATTTTTAATCTACCGTGTACAAGTCCCTTGTATTGTGGAATAGAACGATTTGTATCATGAATTAATTTTGTTCTGAAATCAATCAATCAATAATTAAATAATTGGTTTTTTTCCTCCTATAATCAATATATATAAGATTAAACAATGACAACAATAGTAGTAATCTTACTTTATTGTTTCAGTTGGTGTAACAACTGTTATAGCTTCCACCATCCCTGCTCCCAATCCAGCTATAAAAATAAAAAACCATAGAAACAATTAATTCAATTCTTACATTCAACAACAACAACAACATTGTGATTGATTTAATTATTTACCAATCATACATTTAGGTCCTGTAAGGTTTCCTTTATCATCTTGCAACAAAAGTTTAAGTTGATCATAAGTTAAAAAACGGATTCCTGCTTTTGCTGCTGTGCCTATCACTAAGGCTGATAATCCTTTATATAGTGAAAAAAATCCTTGTGTTTTTACTGTAGTTACTGCACAATGAATTGGTCCTTTGAATTTCTTTATAATTTTTATAATTTTATTATTGTTATCTTTTTTTGAGGAAAGCAGTCATGATAAATTTGGCCGTGGAAAAATATTGAAATAATGGTTACACACTAAAAATTATGGGTAGGAGCACGACAATTGTTATAAATTTTTTTATATCAGATATTAGATATCAATAATAACACTTATTCTTATTAAGCCTTTCTGTGCGTGCCATTTTAATTTTTCTTCCAATTTATTGCGCCTTAACTATCTCAATGTCTTAACATATTCACAATTTGTTCTAATTCGAAATGATGTTGATCAATAGTCTTTAATAATTAACATATGATGAAAAATGGCTGCAATTAAAGAATCCTCATTGTTGTTTCTAGAATTGAAATGAAGAAAAATTTAAATTTAAATCGCGACTATTATCTCTGTGTCTTAATATATTTACAACTTGTTCCAGTTCGAAATGGTGTCGATTAATTTTCATCCTATAGTCTTTAATAATTAACATATGATGAGAAATGGCCGCAATTAAAGAATCCTCCTCAATGTTGTTTCTAGGATTGAATGAAGAGACATTTAAATTTAAATCGTGATATTAAAATGAAAATTACTAATATCGTTATTAATTGATAGTAAAGATGATGTATTTGGGTTGCTATTAACATAAACTAATTGTGGTGGTGGCAAAGAATGCGCTGCCAGCATGTTATTATTGTGTTATCATTATTTAAAACATGACAATATCATTACGCGGCGATTTCCATTATCACAACAACAAAAAACAAAATATTCAAACGTACC
>CAUDNR010000293.1:1753-34766 GCA_958430865.1 Entrophospora sp. SA101
CCATAGGGGTTTTTAATATTAGTTGCGACCTACTTAATTTTAAAATAGGTATAATCTTTGACAATGAATGTTAATGGTATAATTCTACTAGATAATGGATTTATTCTACCTACTGATGAAATATTTGAAAACTTGATAAATTGGTTAGACAATCAAATAAGAAATCTTACGTCATAAATCCTTGATTTGCAAAATTTTCATTTTATGGAATTCAAACAATTTGTATATATATTTTCTATGCTATTCCTTTCCTACTCCTATCCGCTCAAAAATTCCTTTATTTCCAACTAATTTGGTTAATTTAGAAAATATTAATTTTTTTATTCATTTTTTATTGTTCACTTTTTATTATTAATGATTTTTATTAAACGATTATTAATCTAATTCGGTACATAGTGCTAGGATGCCATATTCATTTTTATTAAGCCAAAATGTTTTGCTTGTCAAAGTCGAAATTATTCCAATGTCAAAGTCAAAAGTATTTATGACAGTGTCAAATAAGTAGTGAAACTCGGAGACTGCACTGCAAGAGTCCCACCAGCTTATACCAATTATAAAAGCTGCTTACCAGCTATTACTTGCTGACTAATTTTCTGGCAGAGTGTCTCTTGTTTACTCCCAGTTGCACACGATTTATTTGCAGATGGTTTCTGGTTGAGTGTCTCTTGTTTTCTCCCAGCTGCACACGATAATTCCAATATAATATATACAAGAAATAAAGAAATATATACAACTATGCTACTTGAAGTGTCCTCTACAAATAATCACAGTAAAAGAAAAAGGCATCCCAACTAATGATTAATGGTTGGCCAGACCATCAATCATCGGGGGGAGGGGAAATTTGACACAATTTGCAATAGTTTTACTAACTATGCATAAATAAAAACATACATCTCAACAATCGCATTGAAATTAGATAAAAATAGATTCATTTGAAAGCCCATTATTTATTTTATTAGATGTAAAAAAATTAATAAGAAATTCTATCTCCATTTTTTGTAATATTAATTCACAACGATTTTTCATAGATTTAATTAAATTTTGTACAGTTTCTTGGGGGATTCTTCAACCATAAATTGTTTCAACTCACTAGTATTTCCTGGCATTCTTCTTTCTACATTATTTTTTACGATCTGCCACATATTTTCAATGGGCTTCAGATCGGGACTGTTGGATGGCCAGTCTAAAACATGAATATTATTTTGGGATAAAAAGTTTTTTGCAACACGCGAAGTGTGCTTAGGATCATTATCTTATTGCAAATGCCCTTAGCTTCAAAATGACATCTTGTTTTTTGATCATGGGTTAATTTATATATGTATGTATATATATATATATATATATTGATTTGAATTTCTAGAAATATTTGAATTTGAATTTTCTTATTACTTGCCCTTTAAATTTTGTGCGAAACATCATTCACAAGGTCCAGTTGTGAATTATACACTATACATTCAATTTGGAACAAAAAACGATACCCGAAGCGAGATAATAATGATTCAGTGAATAATATATATAGGTAAATAGGGTATTCATTAACAATTTCAAGTATTATATATCAAGAATTTGGAAAGCATGGTGAAAGTAAACTCATGTCTGAACAACTTCTCACAACCTATTTAACATGGAAAAAAGAATAAATTTGTTGCCGAAACAATAGAAATTGGATAAAAAAAAACAATCAGCTGAAAAGGAACAAAATAATAAATGTATTTCACTGCCTCAGATTTAATATTGCTCTTTCTATTACTGGAAGGCTACACTATATTCTTACAATAACCTCTAAATATATAGTGCACACAAATAGACTCAATCCCGTGAAACACCCATCGAGTCCTTATAATTGCATGAAATAATCCTAACTTGGACAGAAAGGGAGAGACTGATTAATTAATCTAATATGAATAATAATGGCAATAATAATGCAAATAAAATACTAATACAATTGCTGTAGTTGTAGGTGCATTATTATTATTTACCATTTTTTGGTCTTTTAGCGCGTAACCAAACTCGTCGAAAAACCGAAAATGATGTATGGCTCAACAAAATCCTGGATTATCAAAAAATGCGACAAGTTCAATTACACCTGCAAATAAAAAAGTAAAAAAATTAAAAAAAGTAAAAATTGCGCACTTTATACAGCCATTGTTATGTTTGCTATTCATTATCATTATCATTATTATTATCATTATTATTATTATTATATTTTTATTAAATTTACTGCTTGGATTTTCCAGATAGTTAATTGTTTACAAATAGTTATTGAAAAAAGTAAGACTTTTTCCCATGGTTATTTTATTGGACCTACTGTTAGAACCTTTCAGATATATTGTTTCTGACGAGATTGTTGTATACGAGAAAGAATATTATAGTGATGACAAATATAAAGAATATTGAGAATTCGTAATTATTCTTTTCTTCTCTTCTTGCTCGACTATTCAATTCCCTCGACTCCTTCTTCAAATTGTTTAACCTCTTCAACTTTTCCCCGGCCTTTTCCAATCTCTTTTTCAATTCCTTTTCGATTTTTTCCAATAACAATTGTTTATTAAAAACTTTGTGTAATGATAACAATTGGGAATCACAAACACGTTCAATTTCTAAGAGATTTTACAATGGAAATTTTATCTATGTGACTTTAAAAAATTTGAGTTTGGTGACTGAATGCTCTGTGAGAAACCCAATCGCCAATAGTTGTGGTTGTCCCAAAAATTATTAACGTATAAAAGCATAATTTAAGCACAAATAGCAAAAAGAAATGCAAAATTTGCAAGACAAAAAAATAATCCTGGACACTCTAGCTTGCTGTCAGACTTGATAGACACGTCAATAAATGCTGTGAACCGTAAAACTGTAACATCAAAACCATAAGGCCGTGATTGTTTGATATTAATGTATAGTATTATAGAAATAGCCGCAAAGGTCATCATGCCATAACAAGTTACATCATAAATAGCTTCCTTTTTTCTTTTCTTCTCAAAGATTAAATAATAAAACGATGCAAAAACACAGCTATAATATAATAATGTTGTGAATGTGAATATCTTCTCCAAAGAAAACAATACAATTTCCTTTATAGATAACAAAAATTTCTGCACATATGAAAAAGCTATTTATTATTAATATACAAAGGGAAATACAAATTCAAAAAGTGAAATTTTTTTGAGCGAGTAACTTAAGTAATATTAGAAATAGGAATATAGAAGTAGGAATAGGAATAGGAATAGATAGCAAAGAATATATATACACAATCGTTTGAATTACGTGAAACGTAAAAGAATCATTCAAAAATACAAAAAAAGCTCGCACCACTTTACCAATTTCTTTCTTACGCTAACTAGAGAATTTCGGAAATCTCCTGCTTGTTTTTGTTGCTCAATTTGTTCTAGTAATTTTTCGTTTCTTAATTTATCATCTCCAATCTTTTTTCCCATCAATTCAATTTGATGTAAATTTGGTTCACTCAAAGATGTTGTTGTTTCTTTTTTTGTTTTGAATTAGTTGGGCAATATCATATTTCATTCAATGTGAGCTTTATGATTATTTTTGATTTTCTTTTTCTAATTCAAAATTTCATGTTTATTATTACTGACTTAAAGAGAATCAAAGGTCTATTGAAAAACACCAAATATCAATATTCTTGATATTTAATTTTGATTATGTAGAATGCTTTTATTTTCTAATCTTACGGGAGATTCTACAAGGAGTAAAGGTTCTAAGGAATTGGTTTTCATTTTTTTGACTGCACGTGCATTATGAATTAGTCTTTTTCTTTTATTGAGCTTTGGCATTTTATTAAACACGAAGGCTTTTACAAAATATAGCTTATTCAAATGCTGATTAATTCTAAATATTTTTTTATTTAAAACTTGGATATTTTATTTTTTTACAATTATTAATAATAATAAAGGCGTGAAAAAAAAAATTCTAATTTGGGATTCGATATAAATATTTCGAAAATCTTGACAAATGTTTATTATTAGTCTTGCATGTTTTTTTTTTGAAAATCTTATTTATTTTTGTCAAACGCACTAACCTACAGTTTTTCAAAAAAGGAATCTTTTACAGTCCGTTTTATAACTATGGAAAATCGATCGATATTTAATCGATTACGACTTTATGACGGTGAATAATGAGGCGACGATGGTGAATAACTTGGTGACGTTGGTGAATATGTTGGTGATGTTGGTGAATAATGCACAGAAGGAGCAGTAGCTGAATATCTTGGTGATGTTGGTGTATAATTAGGTGATGTTGGCGAGTAACTTGGTGAGGTGGGTGAATAATTTGGTGAGGTGGGCGAATATGTTGGTGATGTTGGTGAATAATGTGCAGAAGGAGCAGTAGATGAATATCTTGGTGATGTTGGTGTATAATTAGGTGATGTTGGTGAATAACTTGGTGAAGTAGGTGAATAATTTGATGTGGTGGGTGAATATTTTGGAGATGTTGGAGTATAATTTGGAGATGTTGGAGTGTAACTTGGAGATGTTGGTGAATAGCTAGGTGAATTAGGCGAATATGATGGACTGGTTGGAGAATATGATGGGCTAGTTCCAATTTGTTGTCTGTATGGTGTAACAATTGGCATATTCGTTGATACACCACCCATAATATTGTAACCTCCTGTAGGGCTTGTAGGTGAATAGGTTGGACTTGTAGGGCTATACGCAGGACTAGTGGGAGTGAATGATGATATTTGTGCTGGAATAGGTGAACTTGGTGAATATTGTGGAGATGTTGGTCCATACATAGGACTTGCCTGTTCATTCCATCCGTATAATCCTGCCCCAACCATAACAGGTTTACCACTACCGGAGTCCAAAAGTGGCGAAAATGCTGGAGAAGAAGGTTGATCAATTCTAGGCGATTTAGGACTAATATACATTGGTGTTGAGCCATAACCTCCAGGCGATTGAGCACCTAAAATATATGGAGTCATACTAGACGTTATACGTGGTGTCATGGCACCAAGATTATTTTTAATAGGATGTTGGATTTCTTCGGTGGTTTCACCAGTTATCATTCTTCTTTCACCAACAGGAGGAGTGTTCTTCAACATTTCTTGATCCAAATATACATCAAATTCACCTGTACCCAAAGGAGCCACTTGACCCAACATTATATTTTCCGCTACGCCTTTACAATCATCTACTTCACCAACTGCTGCTGCGTCAATTAATATTTCTACTGTTTCCTCAAAAGAACACCTCATCAATGCACCTGTCTCAGCACGATTTATACCATGACGTGTTATTGCCATTAGATGACCTCGAGAAGTCATCACATCACATAAAAGTGCCAAATGACGATAGTTCACATATGATCCATCAAACTCAATAACACCACGAAGTTCTTTTAATAAGGCAGCACGAGTAGCCTCAATACCCAATACTTGCATAATTTCCACACAGTTATTTGAATATGTACGTGTATAATCAACTTTTGGAACATTCAAAACCTCTTGTAAATTTGACCCATCAGTTTCCAGTACCCATTCATTTTCCTTAGTTATTTTACCCTCATTGTTGACATAAATGCGTGTTTTTTGACTTTCAATCAAATACACCCGATTGATTTTTTTGATACCTCTAAGACCGATAGTATTTAACATATTGTTTTCCACACGTTTTAAAAATACATCTTCCTCAATCTTTGTTCCATTCTCCTCTTCAATATGATCTTTTGTTGTACCCGGTTCACTTATTATTCGACAACGAATAATCTTCATGTCACTGTTATCATCATTCCAAATTGCATGTATATCTCTAGAAAAATCTTCTTGTATCTTGTGACCAACCACATCCATAGGCAATTTTTTATCAAGTAAAACTGAATGATTAAGTTCAAAACGTAGAACCCATGGTGATTGGTATCCTGTTGAAGAATTGTGGTTGTTATTTTCTTCCATCTGGAAAAACAATTCCACGAAATCTTTATCGGTCTCTATTAATGAAGAAAATGGTTCAGGATCGTACCAAATTTCTGTTTTTTGTGTGACGGTTTTTAATGTTGTGTATTCAATAATACTTTGAATTTCTTTTGCCAAGTACTCATCTCGTGAATAATTATCAATAAGGAAAATATGCACAGATGGTGTTTTTATATTTTTGGCGACGTTGATGATTTCTTTTAGACGAGGTACACCAAGCGTAACATTTTTACTTGACACACCAGCATAATGGAAAGTGTTTAAAGTCATTTGCGTTGCAGGTTCACCAATTGATTGTGCAGCTATTGTACCAACCATTTCGCCTGAAGCTACCAGTGCCTTTCTAAAACGTGATTCTATCTCACCCAATACCCATTGCAGAGCCTGTTGATTTAAATGATATTCTTCAATAACGCGTCTACTGGATAACCATGACCTCAGCAAAATTTTGAAAAGTAATGTGGCATTTTCCTGCGATTCTTCGCTAATCTTATCAGTTCCATTAATTACTTTTAATCTCTTGATTACTTCCTCAACACTGGAGATCACCTCAACATATTGAAGGTTAGATGCTATTTTCTGTGAGTTTCTTATATTGAATTTTTGTTGTGCGTTTTTTATAAGTCTTTTTATATTAACAGGCAATGGCCACCTATTGTCACCATTAGGAAATATAAATGTTTGTAACATTCTTCTATCTTCTTTTAATTGATTATATTCAGAAATTATTTTATCTTTAACAGATTGTTCAAGTGATTTTTTCGGTTTGTCATCAAGATTTTCTGTTCCTTCTTTTGTTTTGTCCTTTTCTGGTTCTTTTGGCAATTCAATCATATATTTATTATCGAAAACATCATTTGACAATTGTAATGTGTCAAGAGTTTGGGGTTCAACAAAACAAGCATCCATTCCATCTTCACCATAACAGAATTGTAATATATCACCCAATGAATTACGCACTGTTCCATCATACTTCACCATTACATCTTCTAACGCTTTTACCAATCGACGTTGGATATAACCAGTTTCTGCAGTCTTGACGGCAGTATCAATTAAACCTTTTTATTTATTTATATAAATATAAAATAATAGTTATAGCTAGCTACTATTATAATAGCAACAATTATTCTAACAATTATAATTATGATTACCTTCACGACCACCCATAGCATGAAAGAAGAATTCTTGTGGTGTTAAACCTCGTAAATAGGAATTTTCTACAAAACCTCTACTTTCTGGACTATGATCATCTTTTGTAAAATGTGGCAAAGTACGAAATTTAAAACCAAAAGGTATACGTTTACCCTCAACATTCTGTTGTCCGACACAAGCTGTCATCTGAGAAATATTAATGAAAGATCCTTTTGAACCAGCGATTACCATCTGTTTAACATTATTATCTTCACGTAAGCTTTTCTCGGCGCTTCTACCCGCAGAATCACGAGCTGTATTCAATTCTTTATTAATCCTGCTTTCAAATGTTTCTCTTATTGTCATACCAGGTAAACATTCTAATTTATTATTTTGAGCATCTATAATGATTTTATGTACTCGTTGTTTAGCTGCATCAATAGTTTGTGTAATTGTTACCATGGTTTCTTTATCTGCTATTGTATCACCTATTCCTATACTAAATCCATTTTGTAAAAGCCATTGATTCACAACAGCTTGACAACCGTTTAAAAATTCTTTGGCTCTCTCCGGGCCTAATTCTTGCATTATTACATGGACCAATCCTTGTTGGGATGTTCCAACAGTTCTTTTACAAACTATACCACAAAGCAATTCACCATCTTCTATTACTACTCTAGTGTCACCAGGTGAAATATCTGTATTCTCGTTGTCAGGATGAGTAGAATGACGAAGATTGTCAGAATTTATACCCTTAGGTATGATCATGCTTAGAATTTGTTTACCAGTCCATAAAGGATATGGTTTTATGATACATGGTATAGGAAGGATTCCATCCCAGTTAGATACCCACATCATTATATTCATCACAAGATCCTTTGTTAAAAAGCAATCTCTTTTTGTGAATTTACGAACAGCACATAAAGTATCTTGCACAATACCCATGACTGGTTTATTCGATTGGGGCGATACGATTTGTTTTGGTACCATGCAAATTTCGGATATTTCAGCTTTGGTTTCGACGGATTGAGGAACATGCATATTCATCTCATCACCATCAAAATCAGCATTATAAGGAGTTGTCACGGATAAATTTAATCGAAATGTTGAATATGGCATCACACGAACTCTATGTCCCATCATTGACATTTTATGTAATGACGGCTGACGATTAAATATCACTATATCACCATCGTTAATATGACGTTCCACTTTCCAACCTAATTGTAGTCTAACACTAGAGGCTGAGCTTAATGTGTACTTGAGATCTATTCTTTCGCCTGTATCTCTTATAACATATTTAGCACCAGGATGTTCGGTAGGGCCTCGTTCAACCAAACTTTGTAAATGTGGAAGATTAAAAGGCGTTACTAATTCTGGAAATGTTAAATTTTGAGCTATGCTACGAGGTACACCAACTTCATCAACCGATATGTTTGGATCACCAGTAATTACTGTACGAGCAGAGAAATCTACACGTTTACCCATAAGATTTCCTCTAAGACGACCTTCTTTACCCTTTAAACGAGCTCTTATGGATTTTAATGGTCTACCCGATTTTTGTAATGCCTGGGGTTGTCCAGCTATTTCATTATCCATATAGGTTGCACAATGAAACTTGTAGGAATAAAATAAAAATTCTAAATAAATACATTTATTTATTGAAATTTGTATCGACCGTTATCAATTTTTTGGAGTAACTAACCTGTAACAATGCTTCGAATTCGTTTAATACATGGTTAGGATGTCCTTCGGTTTCGCAACGTCTTACATTTTGGCTTGCTTTTAATATGTCTGATAATTTATGAGTTAAATCATCTTCACCTCTACCGGATCCATCAACTTGTATACTTGGACGAACAGGTGGAGGTGGAACAGGAAGTATTGTGATGATCATCCAATCAGGCCTAGCAAAATCTTCATTGAGACCCATGGCTACAAGATCTTGTGATGGTATTTTTTTGAATAAGGCATGTACCTGACTGGGTGTAAAAGGCTGTCTAGTGTCTTGAGCAGCTGCTTGTTCCTAAAAGCGAAAAAAAAAAATGAAACTGGTAAATAAAATAAACAGAACAAACATATATATATGTATGTATGTATGTACACATAAATATTTAATTATTTCTTACATCGCCTTCTCTATTTTTATATGAAATGTATAATTTTAAACCATCTTTACGGACAATAGGTTGACGAGAACCACAACCATTATGTGATTTCTTTCTTTTACCTAGCCCTAAATCTTCATCAGTTATAGGTAATTGTTGAATTGGCTTTATGATGGATGTATCAATTTCTTCGATATCATTGCTTTTCTCATTCTCATTCTCGTTGTTTTCACCTCGTTCACAAATCATTTTTGTTTTACAAATATCCCAAACTGCACGAAGACGACGTTTTGGGTCACGTATCCTTCTTGTTTGGATGAATTTTGAGTTGGACTATTGTTATGTGATTAATATATGTAGTTATTATTATCATTATTATTATTATCACCATCATTATCACTATTATTATTATTATTATATGAAAAAAGTGTATACAGATAGTGATGATATGACATTGGTGTTGATTGTTTTGATGAATGAGCATGAGAAAATTGATAGAATCAAAAATCATAACTATAAAACCATCATCACATCACCACCATCATCATGTTATGATCTTAAAAAGGATGACAAAACTCACTTCGTCAGTTTTCAATCTACCACAATTAAGACAGATACACTCCAAGATCTTTTTGACTTTTGGTAGAAATCCTATTTAAGTTGGTAGATCATGATTTTGTGAGATATTTAAATTTCAATAATAATAATAATAATAATAATAATAATAATAATAATAATAATAATAATAATAAATAACAATAATAATGATGGTGACAATAATAATAATAATAATAATAATAGTTTTCTCTTATAAACCAAAAAAAATTTACAATATTCATATAATAAACGCAATATATTTTTTTAAATAACTTTTGATAATTTTTATTATTATTTTATTATTGTATGTGTGTGTGTATATATATATTTCTATAAAAAATATCATACCAACGTGAAACACAGGTTTAGCGAGTTCTATATGACCAAAGTGACCAGGGCACTCTGACATGCCCTCTCCACAAGTTTGGCATTTAAAATTTCTATCAATAGTTCCCATACGTGGATCCAGTAAACCGCCTTGCTTAGGTCGACCGGTTTCATCCATAGTTTCAGGATGTTCGATCAAAGAGACCGACATTTGTTTCTAACAAGTAATAAAAATAACATACATAATGCATATATATTTTTAAATATATTTTTTAAATATAATCATAATCAACAATTTCTATTTAGATGGCTTTTTTCGATTTTTTTCCTAAAAAAAATTAATACTGATAAACCTACAATTTCTTCTGGCGATAATATTCCAAATTGTACATACTTTACTCGACGCAATGGTGCGGATGAGTAAGTAAACTGATGTCCATTCATAGTTGTAGGAATTAACGATGTAAATTGTAAAAGGAAAAAATAAATAATATGAGGCAGACTGCGACAGAACCAGACAAAGTGAACATACGACAGTAACACGAAGTAATTTCAGGGGCAGTGTAGGAAATTGCTTGCGGGATTTGTGTTACATAAAAAATGCGCACATTTTGTCAATCATCATCAAAAAAAAATTTTAAATGACTATCCAATGGTATCTACATGCATTTTGTTTCTCAATTTGTTTTTTATCAGATTTGTTTGTGAAAATATTCTTTCAACGTGTGCATTGGAAAAAGTATAAGAAGTGCTATTTTAACAATAATTGTTAAATTTGGATAATTGAAATAAAAATTTTTGTCTGTATCCAAAATGTGTTTCCACAATTGAATAAAATGCATTTCAGTGTTTTTATAGGGATGCAGATGGAGTTCCACTCTTCTGTGAGTTTTCCTTTTTCAACAATTTCACAAAATTCATCCCCGAATGATTTATTGTTAACAAAAAATGGAATTATTCTAATATAATAAATAAAAGTATGTCCTAATAAAAATAGAATTGTACCCAAAAACATCAATAAAAGTTGATAATAATAATAATAGATAATATTAAATCATAACTTGGTTACACTAATTGTCTGCACAAATCCTGCTCATAGATTATTGGCTACCTTTAATGTAACACAAGTTCCTACACTGTTCAGGGTTAAATTTATAACGCAGTGGTGACCTTCATTAATATTAATATTAGTAATAATAGCAATATTATATTAATACTGTAATAGCAATATTAATAGCAATATTAATATTATTAATATTAAAAGTGTTGATCATTCAATCTCTAAGCTTAAACTCAACAAACAATAATAAAGAAAAGTGAATATCTACAAATATTACAAGAGCAGAAAAAAGCAATTACTCTATGAAAAACAATCAGCAGAATTAGAAAATTATCAAGCTAAGCCCAAAACAAAATCGGGATTATTAAACTCTTGAGAAAGCAAACTTGAGAATAAATTGATAACTTTATTATAAGGAAAGCAAAAAATCCAAGCGCAAATTTAATACTCAAGTAAAGTAGAAAACTTATTTAAGGGAATTGATTTTTTTAACTAGAAAATAAAACAAATAAAAGCAGAGAAATATTCTCAAATAGATAGTACCAATAATGTTGTGTAGCTTAGTATGTAGATGGTATTTGTTATTTATGTATACTGGAATCAATTTTCTAATCCAAGTTCGGTAGCGCTATTTAATATCTTGGATATCCTCCAAAATTCAAAATTGAAAAAATTATCATAGTAACTCACGTGCATACAACTCTAAATCTTATCAAGTGGAATGGGTATGATTTCTAAGCACTTCACGATGAGACATGCATAGGGATGTTCTTAATAATAATTTCCAATATAACTTGTCTCTGACAAAAACTTTTAGTGTATGTCGGATTTAATTTCATTATTAAATGCTGCTAATAAAGAAATTTTGGAATGCATATCTATTTTATTATCATGTTAATTATTTATTAACTATCTGGCAATTTGATAATATATATTTTAACATTAGCATTATTTATTATTAACTGAGTAAGTGAAACTGATTATTTTTTATACGTTTGAGCAACATGTGCAGATTTCTATTTTTTTTTTTTTCAAGATAATATAAATCTACCTGATTATTTTTTGTTTTAAAATTAAAATTATCTTGAATAAAATGACATAAAAATAGAATATACATTTAACCAATACAAGTAATCCGTGTAAAATTTATTACATTGTAAATATTTTATGTTTTATAAAGGTTGTTAGCGTGAATATATTTGATTACAGAATTAGGAAGCAAATATTTGATTGACATTTCACGCTTGACAAATAATCTATCATTAATATAAAAATTAATATGAAATTTCAAAAAAATATATTACATAATATATGTAAACTTACCGAACTTTTGTTGAACTAATATCATTATAAATCAATTGTTTAATAACATAAACATTTTTCTATATAATTTAATAATTAATCATTAAAAAAAATCGCCAATTAATTTTCACAGTAAATTATTTTTATCACTCACTATCATTCATTACCAGTGTTAACTTACTCGGTGTTTATAAAGCATATCATGTGAAAGTAAGAACCCCCAAACATCGGATCCGGTTCTTTCTACTATCAAAACTCCATAATTACCTAAAATATGGTCCAACTAAATGGGATCATGAAGGAGAAAAATATTATTATTATTTTGGATAAATTTGTAATTTTTTAGAATATATTCCAAACCAATAAGTCAATGTATATATATACGGATATTCATTTGTTTATTTATTTACATCATCATCTAACCAAAGTTTTGGAATCTTAAATGACTCAATAAGATCACCACCAGCCAAAAGTAAGATTTTAACTGGGCGACGTTTACCTATATACAATAATACAAAAAAAAACAACAATGTAAACATACAAAAATCATATATGCACATATTAAATTGCATAAATACCATCTGGCATCATTACACCACCACGTTTCTCATTGATCTCTCCTTTGAAATGATCAAGAACTAATGCAGTCCTTGTATAAGTATCTTGTAAGGTCTCCCATGCATCCACCATTAACCATGTAGAAGTCCTTTCCACAGCTAACTCACACATGCGAACTCTATGATAAGATGGTGCAAGTCCATCTTCTTGGTAATGATCTGACACTGGTGAATAATAACCGCCAATTATTTCAAAGTTTGTGTTTTCCAAAATATAATCTTTTGCCATTTCTAACATCCGACCAAAGAAAAGATAATAAAATCCACTTAATGTATTTATTTATTTATAAATTCGCGAGAAAAAGTTTTTTGAAATAAAAATCAATTACCAAAGATTCGAAGGTGCAAGTATGTTATTGGAGAAAATGAGCCACATGCAATGATTGCTACAGGCTCTTTCGTGCCATCTACGGATATTGATAATAAGTAGTAGTAATAAAACTAACTAGTAGGTAAAAATAATGTGTATAAATTGTAGGAGACAAATTCATTGTCATTCTAATCAAATAAGGAAAGTTTTTGTGTATTGTATTCAATTCATTGATATTTTAAAACAATTGATTTCAATAAATAAAAACCAATTTTTAATTTTTTCTTGTGTTTTTATATATCTTATAAAAATGTTGAATTTGAAAATAAAAATATTACCTTCAATACAAGTTTTAAGTCTAT
Organism: Entrophospora sp. SA101; assembly: GCA_958430865.1. Taxonomy (NCBI): domain Eukaryota; kingdom Fungi; phylum Glomeromycota; class Glomeromycetes; order Entrophosporales; family Entrophosporaceae; genus Entrophospora; species Entrophospora sp. SA101. The sequence continues at coordinate 15,500 of CAUDNR010000293.1, forward strand.
GAGAGGGAAAAAAATAGTCTTCTAGTTTTACTGATTGTGGTTTTATTGTATGATCATCTTCTTCCAGTTCAGTAGCAGATGAAGAAACATTTTGAATCTTATTGTACATAATTATTAAATAAACGAAGAAATCAAGGCTGTTATATAATATTGGGATTGGGACTGCCGATTTAAATTTAACAAGTTACCCTTTTTCTGGTAGAGATTAACAGGTCATATGATACTATGTAATATCTAACACGTGATTTATAAGAGCTAATCCCATCAAACACAATTAAAAATGCAGCTTTTAAAGAGAGGAATCTTTTGACACCAAGATCTTATAGATCTATCATCAATTAGAACTTGAGATAAGGCTGTGTAACAGGCAAGATTTACAATTTCCACCCTGATACAGGATATTAATGAGTGGAAAATTATATGGGATATGCATTTTCAGATGTAACATGTTGTAATTGGTGAATATATTTATTATTAAAGGTCCAATATTCAACCAATGGTTCTGGTGGCATGCCAAATATCCAAAATTGCCCTTTTTTTGGAGGAATATCTGCTAAAAAAAAATGAAAGAAAGTGCCAAGGAATTAAATTCTGTCGGTTTACAAGTCCTGAACTAATTGACCAAGTACTTTGATTCTGAAGTTTTCAAACAGTATAATCAACAGCAAGATGATGTAAATAGATTATTTCTAGCAGCAAGGGAACCAGTTTGTTCTTTTAAAATTAATGATATACCGTAACCTGTGATGGTGGTCTTCGTATTGGAAAAAATAAACAAGAATAATATTTCATCGGGTGTGAAAAATATCATCAAAATAAAAATAAAGCCAGAAGAAGCAGACATTTCTTTGCTTCAAGATTTGTTTACAGGTTTTGCTCCATTAAGCAGTTATATAAATTGCTTTTATAAGGAATATCCCAACGTAATGTGATGGTTCCTAGAAATTGCAAACGGAAGACATGTGATAATATATATACATAATAATAATACAACTTTTTTATTTAAGATGTGCCTCATGTTAATGATGGAAGTGTAAAAATCATGTCCTGTTCATTAAAATTATTCCTCATAATATAATTCAATGTCTTTTTGTTGCTCTTATATGTATTGGGATTTCACCACCTCCCCAAAAATGCCATCAAAGAAAATGATATTTGTACACCAGGTTCAATATTATCAGGTATTTTGCATTCAAAAAATAATTTTTATTTAAAATTAATAGGGAAGCATATTTTAATAAAGAAGCTTTGTCTAAAGTCACATGTTTCATTAAACAACATTGATAAATTGCGTTATTTAATTGGTAGAAGCTGAAGCAAAAAACATAGAGGCTGAAGCTAAAACTTTAACATTAGAAATTAATAGAAATAATCAGATATATGATTGCTCAAAAACTCTTGTCTAAAGTTCAATTAAAATTTTAAAACCCTTCCACATAATGTGTGAATGTACACGCTACTCCCATTTGATTAACAACCTTTTTTACTGTTTCCATCACTATTTTTCTATATCGTTCAAATATTCAGCAATGTGTTCAACTATCTCTGTAACTCTGCTTCTTGTGCAAATGCATTTCTTCTACCTTTTTTATGGGATGATTCTGTCGTACCTTCTTCTATTTCAGCCCACCTACTACTTTCGGAGATTGAAATAATACAATGTAGTTTAGTTAAAAGTTAAAATAGAGCCTTGTTCTGAGTCTCAATTTCTTCTGCTGCCATCTCTCTATTCATTTTTTCTAAATTTAATAATATAGTAATACTAATAGTAGAACACAAAACACGAAAAAAAAATTAAGGCGCGAGTATTGTACAACCCCTCAAAATTTGAATTGGGCCAGTCTCTTCAGTCCCTAGTACTAGGGTTTTTACTATTAATGTATTATAATTACCATCCCACTGTAACACCCCCAATATGAGTTGCATAGTGTTACCACAAAATACAAAATTTTGGATTTGCATTCACAAATTCTTTTCAAAGTGTCATTTACATTTACCGATTTTTACGGAAAAACCAAACAATTACTTTACTTATCTTGATGGATAATAATAATCAGGCGATCAATAATTCTTTCACTTCAAGACCTCAACAATGGAAAAAACTTCAAGAGATCGTTTGTACTGTAAATTCAGATGCTCGTGAAAAATTGTTAACTTTTATGCATAAAGTGTAAGTTTATAAATTAAATACTTGGTTTTTATTTTTATCATAATGATTTTCTTTTAGTGGATTTTATAAAAAAAACTTTTTTTCAGTTCTTCGGATGGCGGTGAAGTTGATCATAGAAAAACTTTTATAAAAAATTATCTGATGCCACAACGTCAGGTTTATTTGAAACTTTTCTCATTAGTTAAATGGTCTGAAAATACTGAAATATTGCGTGATTGTGAGGTAATGAAATCTTTTTATAAAATGATTTTTTATTTTGAGGGTTTTTATAAACAAAATTCTTGTCAAATTTTCAATAGTTGTATTACAGAAATTTACAAAACCAAAAAGAGACAATAAATAATTTAGTGAGAAGTTTTCAACATCTTGCAGACTTTGTGCCACAATCAAGGTAAATAAAATTAATGATAATCCAGGAATTTTTGTTTGTTTGTTCGAGAAAACCACCAATCTAAATATCTAATACTAATATACTCTTGTATTTTAGTTTACGTGCACCAGATATTTGGACTGCAATTGATGTTCTTACAACTGGAACTTATCAACAATTTCCCACAATAATTAAGGTTTATTATTAATAATGGTTAATTTTGAGAGGATATTTATAGATTTATATTTAAATTAAAATATGATTTTGAAACAGGAACTTCATGCCCCCGAATATTTATCAGACAAAGCTGTTAAAGAAGTATTAGAAAATTTAAATAGTGTAATCAATTTGCGTATATTAACTGAAGAAATAATTCCTGAGCCAATGAGGAAATATAAAGTTGCTGATGGAAGAATCAAGTTTCATGTTGATAAAGAATTTGAGGTAGGAATTTTTAATTATCTAATTTACAAATAAATTATTGAATTTAATAAATGTAATAATGTTATATAATAATTTATCGATAGGTTGTGTTGACACCTAATGATCCTTTGCCTGATTCTCTATGGTTTATTGTGGATTTAAAACTATTTATTCAATCTGAAGCTGATACACTTTATCATGGTATCAAATCAACTTTAGTCTACCATTGATTATTATAATTGGGATAATTACTATTTTATTTCTGGTAATATTACTAAAGTTGATACACTTATTTGTAATAGATATAGAGTTATCAAGTCATGAAAATCAAATTGCTTTTCTTATAGATTATGCCCAAAAAGGATGTTTGAATCCACCCCACACCTTACTTCCAGAAAAATCACCATCCTCTTTACAAGTAATGAGCAATGGATCACAAAATGAATCTTCACAAAAACCAGCCAAACATCTTCCACTAGTAAAATTATATGATTGTTTACGTATCCTAAATTTTTTAGTTTTTAAATTTTTTTTTAGTAATAAATTCAAAATATAAATCAATAGATTCATTTATATGCGATCCATAATATCTTTAAACTATTATATGCCTTCAGATACTTTTTGCTTAGACTTACAATTGGATGTTTTAGCACAACAGGTATTTACAACAAATATAATTTATTTTTTAATTATTTAGTAACATCATATTTTAAATTTTATTTAGACCCATCGATTATTTTTTACTAGATGGTCAAAGAACATAACTTATACAGTAAATGAAGAAAGGACTTCTTTGAAGATTTCTTATTGGAGGTGAGTTATAATTATTAAATTAAATGATAAAATCAATATCATTGTTTTAATTCCCAAATATTTTTTAATAATCATTTATTTCATTAAAGTGCAATGACAAATATGTTATCAGGTATGAATAAAACACCTTTGATATTTCACTTATTCAAATAAGATCAATTCCAAGAATGATTCTTTTCAACTAATAATGGTAAATAACACAAGCCCAACCTAATCGACACAGTAATAATGCATCTGTTCAAAGGCCTCAAACACAAAACATCATTGAAATATACATTACTGAAGACATACCAAAACATTCATTGATACATTCTTCAAGAAAAAATTTGGCAAAATATCATTGGATGACCAATACATCCAACCTAAAGCCTGGGATTTTAAATTACAATAACAGACTCAATTATCCAATAAAATATTTACAAGCTCGTTGGACAGGTTTAACAACCATTGGTGATGGTGACGGTGATGGTGCAGTTGGTGAAAAATGGGAACTTTTAGATTGGGAATTTGTAAGTTATAACCTTATATATGAATATTTTCCCTACGAATATGTATATTATATTAAACTCTGTCCTTACCTTTTTTTTAAAAAAGAATCCCGCAGATTTGAATGTTGAGCATTTGTTACTTTCGGTCACACAAAAACATGCTGAATTTATTATTTGTAATTTCATGGAGGAAACACTTGGAAAAGATCTTTTTTCTCATGGGGATGTGGAAATTGTGAAAATTGAGAAAGGTATTGATTGTTAAATCGGCAACATTATTTATTAAAAATGATGATGATGATGATGATGATGATGAAAATTGATTCAACTTTACTGATCTTATTTACCTATCTATTTATTAGCATTCTATGAAGAACTCAATTCTGAAGATGCATCAATTTCAGATACTAAAGCAAAAAAATATTTAAAGGTTCCTTCACTTCGTGTACGATTATCTGAAAATAGATATGTTTTTATTAGTGTGGACATACGTAGCGGTAGAATCATTATTGAGGAAAACAATAAAAGTATAGATGAAGGTAGTTTATTTACATGTAAAATTAAGTCTCTATGTATATATATATGTATAATTTTTTTTTAAAAAAATTTATATTCCTATATTTTAGAAAAAATCAAAATGTGTGAGGAAAAACTTAGTCATGTATCTAGCAACGTTGTTGAAGTTCTTATGATGTTGAAAATTATGACAATGCTATTTCAAATTGAAAAGGCTGCAAAATATTTGCAATTTGATGTTCATCGTGGAATAATATTACGGAAAGAAGATATTGCTAAATTAGGAACTAATCAAATTCAAATTTTATATTTAAAATTCCAAGAATATTCCAACTACTATCTTATATGTGGAATTGTGGATGGAAAATTGAAATACTGGTTGACCACTTTAATGTGAGAAGTTTTTTTTCTTACATGTGTTATTTTTATGGAACAAAAAAATTGTGAATACTAACTTTTAAAATATTGATTGAATTTAGTAATGTGCCATCTCCCACAAGATACAATATAGTACAAATTACTCGGGACACAACACACAAATTGGGCTCAATTTATCCAATACAATTAGATGAACTACTTTTAGACGAATCCAAGGGTTTGGACGATGACGACGACAACGACAACGACGATGATGAAATTAACTCATCAAGTAAAAAGAGGATATTAAATGATGAAAAGGATTTAGAAAAAATATCTTTAAGAGAAGAAAAGGATTTTTTGAAATTAGTAAAAAGTAACACGAGTTATTCTGAGGATCAAAAGGAATTAATGAAAAGTATTTCACAGGCACATGAAGGGTAGGAGTTGTGGTCTATTTAATCGATATTCCATTTAAAAACATTTTAAGCTTGTTAATAATAATGACAAATATTTTTATTTTTAATTACAAAGGCTTGAAGGAGAAATAATACTTCTTGCCAAAGTCACTGCACTTTGTCGGTAATTATTTTTCATTTAGTAATATCAATGTTTGTTAGCACTTGTATTAGTATTAGTAATAATAATAATAATTGATTATTTTTATTGTATAGAGCTCGAATATCCTATCTAGAAATTGAATCACAGCTCAAATCGCACAATTTAACATTTTTCAGCTTTAAGCCTAAAAAAATATCAAATTTTATTGATTCGAACACAGTTTTATCATTGTCAAAGATTATACCTATTTTAAAATTAAGTAGGTCGCAACTAATATCAAAAACCCCTATGGCCATTGATGCAAGCTTTAAAATTTTTGATGATGTTTTGATAAGATTTGTGGGCTCCCGTAAGCAAAATTCAATTGATTGCTTGGTTAGTATTAAATAATTGAAATTTAAAGTTAGTGATTGATCAGTTTGGTTATTATATAAACGTTTGAATGTTCAATACTGTTTAATATCATTATTTAGGTCGTTATGTGCACTCAAATAAACACAGATTTTTTGCCTACAATAAGCGACAATATTTTATTCGGTTTGTATTTATTATTTGTTTGTTATATATTTATTTTTTAGTATAAATATTATTAACTTTATGAATTATTTTAGAAAATGTTCATTATAATCATGTTTCAAATGTGTTGTCTTTCAGATATAGTGATAAAGATCTTTATATTAAAAGTTTTTTGAATGATTGGCAAAGAATTGTCATGATGTGTCAGGCAGCATCTCAATGTAATATAAATACATTCATATATATTTGTGTGATATTATTTTCTCTAAAGTCATTTAATTCTCATTGTTTACTTACATATCAAATTTGAATTATTATAATATCAGTGAGTTCACAAAAATGGAAGAATCACAGTATAGTAAAATTCGAACCATTCGATTTTAAAACTTTCAAAGTTATATATAGTAAAGTAAGTGTTTGATAATGTTTTACCTATATTCTTTTAAATAGTTTTTGATTTTGAAAAAATTGGCATTTTAGGATTATTTTGTTGAAATAAGTTGGAAAAACAACAAGTATTCACTTAACTTTGATGTCATCAACAAAAAGAAAATTCGTAATCCACACAGACGCATATCTATATTTCTTCAAGATATTCTCAATACTGATTGTGAAGTTGAACCATTAATAACTGTGAGAAAATTATTATTGTTATTACTACAATTTTTATTTGCGATTTTTTTTACCAATTACTAAATTATTGTTTTATTGTATGTATATAATTTTCTCGGATTTAAATAGATTTTATTAAATACTGTAAAATTATTATCTGCTTTAGATATCCTTGAATTTAAAAATTCATCGTTAAAAAATGGCAGCTCTTTAGTGATTGTTACTCGATCATATAGACATTTTCGTTTAATTTGGTCACCTAGGTGTGAATATATATAATATTCTTATTTTGTTAAATTTATATCTAATTAGATGTAATAACGCTTATTTTAATATAGGTTGTTGCCATTTTCAACAGAGCCATTGGTTAAATATGGCTTGGAGGTAGAAATACAAAAAAATAATCAAATCATAATACATGATTCTGGGCTGTCATCTTCACATTTAAAATCTACAAAAACTTTGCCTCTATGGAAAAATATTATTGAGACACTTATAAACTATGATGATAACAAGGATAATGGTCTGACAACGAATGTTAATGGTATAATTCTACTAGATAATGGATTTATTCTACCTACTGATGAAATATTTGAAAACTTGATAAATTGGTTAGACAATCAAATAAGAAATCTTACGTCATAAATCCTTGATTTGCAAAATTTTCATTTTATGGAATTCAAACAATTTGTATATATATTTTCTATGCTATTCCTTTCCTACTCCTATCCGCTCAAAAATTCCTTTATTTCCAACTAATTTGGTTAATTTAGAAAATATTAATTTTTTTATTCATTTTTTATTGTTCACTTTTTATTATTAATGATTTTTATTAAACGATTATTAATCTAATTCGGTACATAGTGCTAGGATGCCATATTCATTTTTATTAAGCCAAAATGTTTTGCTTGTCAAAGTCGAAATTATTCCAATGTCAAAGTCAAAAGTATTTATGACAGTGTCAAATAAGTAGTGAAACTCGGAGACTGCACTGCAAGAGTCCCACCAGCTTATACCAATTATAAAAGCTGCTTACCAGCTATTACTTGCTGACTAATTTTCTGGCAGAGTGTCTCTTGTTTACTCCCAGTTGCACACGATTTATTTGCAGATGGTTTCTGGTTGAGTGTCTCTTGTTTTCTCCCAGCTGCACACGATAATTCCAATATAATATATACAAGAAATAAAGAAATATATACAACTATGCTACTTGAAGTGTCCTCTACAAATAATCACAGTAAAAGAAAAAGGCATCCCAACTAATGATTAATGGTTGGCCAGACCATCAATCATCGGGGGGAGGGGAAATTTGACACAATTTGCAATAGTTTTACTAACTATGCATAAATAAAAACATACATCTCAACAATCGCATTGAAATTAGATAAAAATAGATTCATTTGAAAGCCCATTATTTATTTTATTAGATGTAAAAAAATTAATAAGAAATTCTATCTCCATTTTTTGTAATATTAATTCACAACGATTTTTCATAGATTTAATTAAATTTTGTACAGTTTCTTGGGGGATTCTTCAACCATAAATTGTTTCAACTCACTAGTATTTCCTGGCATTCTTCTTTCTACATTATTTTTTACGATCTGCCACATATTTTCAATGGGATTCAGATCAGGACTGTTGGATGGCCAGTCTAAAACATGAATATTATTTTGGGATAAAAAGTTTTTTGCAACACGCGAAGTGTGCTTAGGATCATTATCTTATTGCAAATGCCCTTAGCTTCAAAATGACATCTTGTTTTTTGATCATGCATTTCCATTTTTGGAGGAGTTAAAGTATCTGCAAGGCCAATAAAAGTTGTAGGGACTAGGTGTCCTGCACTGTAGAAGATATTTTTGCAGATCGTTCTATAAGATATTTTCTCCATTTTTTAGTAATAAAAAGGTTTGACATTTCACTGATTCATAGACGAATCGTCAATTAAATTTTATTCATTAATATCTAAATTTTGAGGAATACATTGATGTGATTTTAACTGTATATAAAGGCACGAGGTCCAGTCAATCCTTATTATATGCATCAGTGAATTGCCAAGAATGCCTTGCATATTTTCTGATTTGTTCTAAAGACATTTATTCAAGAACTGCTGGAATAGTTTTTTTTAAAATTCCTCTATTATATTAAAGACTTTATCTATCAACAGAATTAATTTTTTTAAATATAAGGTAGTCTATACTTTTAAAGTTTGTACAAAAATTTAGGGGGTCTCTGATATATTTTTAATTGTTTATGAATTGAAATGATAGTAATAATTATTAGTTATTAATTGAATATATTTATTTACGATTTTATCTTTATTTCATTTTTAAAGAATATTCATTTGACGAAAAACATAGCAAATTTCTTGTGATCATTGGCTGGAAAGATTTATGTCAGGACATAGAATTTTTCAGTCCCAACAATCTGTTGGCTGCTTTGGTAACCAATCTGAAAGGAACAAATCTGGATGATTGTTCCTCTAAAGTTCCTTACGAAAAAGGATTCAATTTCTTTATTACATCAAGAAATTGTTCGAGGACTGTCCATATTCAAACCGTACATGAAAGCTCATATGGAAAAATTCACTGATAAATCGACCACCAAGCAGGATGTGAAGGATTTTCTATATTCATACATGGAAACCAATCATGGAAAGTTAAATTGGATTTGATCAATTGGAATAGTTGGTTATATGCTTCGGGAATGGTAATTATTTCTTGATGTTTGATTTTTAGATCAGTTTTAATTCAATGATGATGATATAATAATAATAACAATAATATTTTATCATTATTAACAAACCTGCCTATCCACACATCGTAAATTTGTATATGAACAAGGAATAATGAAATACGTCGTAAATTATATAGATAAGGACTAATCGAGCCTCTTTTGTATTGTAATAAATCCATAAATGTCCCTTTTTTTTCAGAAGAAAGGGTGAGGTAAAAACTGAACATTAATTGGTTGATTTAAAAAAAAAAATAAATAAATTTTAGATTATTAAACAGAGCTAAAATGTACAAAGAAAACTTTTTTTTGAAAATTGATCATTTTATCATCCTATCGCTGCCACAATGATTGCTAAAGACATTTTGGGAGATGAATCTTAAATTGATTAATTAGTTGATTGTTTTGCTGGCTATTATAAAAAGGTGCCATGTTATTATTTTATATTTATTATTACATTCCATACACGTAATAATTAAAGTTGGTTTCATTCATAGTTTATTTATTTTTAATGTGAATTTTTTGACAGACTCTCTAATTTTCCAATCTAATTATATATAATTTATATTACATCAAGTTTTGTTTTAAAGCTTGATTAAACAACAAATGATTTTGAATTGAGGAAAGCTTGTGTAATAAAATAATGATTGTTCATGTGCTACTCAGTTACTAGAATGGTAATTCGTAAATCATTTGAATTTTTATATATTATATCGTTTTTAACTCGTTTAACTTCAGGTGTTTCAGATGTTTCTGGTGGAGGTGATGATGCTGGTGATGGCGTTGAATATCTTTGTTTCATTAATTGAATTAATTTATTATCAAGCCATAATAAAGTATGCTATAAGGGAAAAAAGATGCAAATATTATGCTTAGAAAATATACAAATCCAAACAGTCATGTGAATAGTAAAGGAAGTACATACGTGAAGCCCGAGCAAGCCTCTAATAAAATCTATTAGAAGGTTGTTCATTTCTGAAAGAGTTTTGGGAAACACCAATGTTGTCATCTCATTAAAATAATAGAAATTTGTTGGTGAATGATAAATCATCGAATATACCACCCATCAGTAACCTGCCAATTTCATTAGATAAAAGTAAAGACTAGTGCTGTAAATTATACTTTTTTCCTTTTTTGGATTACGGCACTAGTCTTTAGATAAAAGTGAAAAAAAGTCCACTTAAAAGAATTTCAAAAAAAAAAATTTGCACATTACGTACAATTTACTTGTATTCCAACCGCAAAGATATTCTCAAAATCTTTCTTTTTTAAATGTAACACATCACATAAATTGTCTTCAGTTCTATTTTAAGTCCAGTATGGTCTTCAGATGCTTTTAGATCATCATGTGACATTTCGGTATTTCCTGCTTCCAATGCCAAAATTTCTACATTATCCCTTAAACGGTTTTTCGGCTATTGATAGCCAAAATTTTTTTCTGTTACAAAAAACTTTTTCTAAAGGTATTACTTCCTAATACGAAAATGATCTTTGAGATTCAGCTGATTGGTCCGAATAAAAATTCAGTTGTTGTCCTTGTGGTTTTCGTAAAATCTTCCTTAAAAGTTGGTCGATTGACTATTTTTACTTTGCAGATTGTTAAATTGGCCAATAAGAATGCAAGATCAAAAAATTACTACTAAAGAATACTTTGACCATTTAAGGGATAATGTTGGAGTTCAACAATCATATCTAATTTTGTTGAACTATTTCCAAATAAAGTGTACTCGGGGTGGATTTTCGTCTCTTTCTTGCATTTGTTTGATTCAGAGATTTTTTCAATCCTAAAATATTTGATAAAATTTGAAAACATGATAAAATTTTCACAAACATTTAACCTCTACAAATGACTCAAAAATAATAACCCAAAGACTTCAAACATGTTGCCAAATTCCTCAAGTAAATCGGTCATCAAAGAAAGTATTATTATTGAGGTGTAGTCTCTTTCGCGTAAAGGCATTGACAAATGATTAATTTCACATCGAAAATTCATATGACTATAGAAAAAAAATACCATAGACAACCATTAGCATTATTCTTAAGGTAAAATCAACACATAATACAAATCTTACAAAAAATCTAGGATCAATGAGGTCAAAACTGCATCTTCAGAGTCTACAATTTGTGCTAGCTTAGACTTTAACTCTTCTAAATTTTTTAAATTTTTCTATAACATAGACAATATTAGTCAACTTTTATGATAATATAACTTCTGTAAACATGAGAGTTACTTGTACCAGTACTAGCCCATTATCATTTATAATTTTTAATACATTGTTATCTATCAAATTTTTTAATATTTTTTTCCAAAAAGTGCGAGTCAGCATATCTCTGTCCTCAGCAGAGTTGGCAAATGTGTGGTCCATTGATGGTCTATTGGTGGTCCATTGGGTCCATTAGTGTAACACTTTAACCATATTTAGTATTTTATTAATAGCAATGGACCTGTCCAAAATCCATCTGTTCTCAATGGATCAGCCAATTTGCCAACCCTGCTATCATCATTATGAACGATTGCTATTACCAATGTTGTTGTCGATAATTTATTTCTTATCGCCTATTCTTTTTATGTATTAAAATATCAGTTGAAATGGATAGGATGAAGAAAATAACATGATTGTAAATATTTTGATGAAAATTAAATTAACTAATTTTCTTACTGAATATTTTTTTTTATGAGGGTTCTTTTCAGTAAACCATCATTTTAAAAAAGTTACTACTATATGATCCTGAAATATTAAAGAAAATGCTAACGGATTTGTAATGTCTGTGGTAAAAATTAACATATTACCCTTTGGATTATTTAGATTTCCTTCAGATAATAAAACAAATCATATATTAATATCTGATTGCCGATCGAATTACCCTAAAATGTAATATTTGGAATTTGATTTGTTCGTGTCGCGTTTCTGTACTATATATACTGATATAACAATCCTATTCATTGATTTTATTTTCATAGCTGCAATATTACTATTACTACCTACCACCACTAACATCACTACTATTACTACAATTAAAGGCAAGATTTTGGAAATGTATATTCTTATTACATTAGGTTTATCTTCTTTATTTAAATCCAGTATTGGGTGTAGAGACCTCTTTTTGAGTAGTCAGTCCTCTCCAAGGGTCTGTTTGCAACCCTTATGGAGTTACCCAGTCTCTTTGCTCAAATATTATAATAATTTGAGGTTTTTGGGTGTATTGCCTCTTGAATTTCCATTTTATATTTCTTATTCAAGAATTCAATTCTTGATTGATGTACACTAAACTTTTTTTTATATGTCCCCATTTCTTTTTCTTAAACTTGTCTGATCACTTGATTAAACCCTTTCCATTTCATATTTCAATATTATTATTAGATGCCCAGAGCTGAACTTTACACAAATAGGACGTTACTAGCCTTAATTGTAAAAATAAACGAATACATCATTATCTCGACTATCTTGAGGGTAACATCTTAATCTTAACACATATATATATACATATTAATATATATCTTATTATTATAAAATTTTAATTTTTTTAGGGTCTTTTCTATCCTACAATTTACAATCCTGTTCGTCATTATGAAATTCTTCAAAATTTATTTCATCTTAGACGAACAATAACTGATGGCGATGGAAATTTATATGAAATAACAGAGGAATGGGATAAAATTGAATTACAATACCTTCAATTTATCATAAATGAAAGTTCTGCTGATATTCGAATCCAATATTACCGTTATTTTATAATGAGGGGTTCTTTATATATAATGCACTATATATATAATATATATTTTGGAATTAAAAATATTTTTTTTTAAATATGTATCAGTCAGAGTTTTGAATTGCCAATATTAATCTAATCAATCCAATTAATCCAATTAATTTCAACCTCAACAATTTCAGAGCTCAAACTTGTTAAAAGCCACAGAAAACATTAATCAATTAAAAGATTGAATAAATGAGCGTTAAATAATAATAATATATCCGCTTAATAAGAACAAAATTCAATGTAGCAGTATTACTATTTCTTCAAATGAAGGTAAATAAAAACCTTTTGAAGCCTATGTTGCTCGATTCATTCAATGTAAAGTTATATTACTTGAGATTTCGTGAAGTTGTAATTGTGCAGTCCTCTCAAAGAAGGATAAATAAATGGTCACACATTGCTGCCGATCCTAAAGATGCTTTGGTTACTAGGATTTATAGAAGTTTTAATTATAAAAAAACTCGTTGTTGTGAATATGCTTTAAAAGTTGCCTGAAGGCCAAATAGTTTCAGGTCATTAAAAACATTTCAGGTCACATTGATTTTCGTAATGTTTATTTTATCCAAAGTAAAAAAGAAAAAGGTTTTAAAGATTGGGAACATTTGCGCTGAGATCTATCATACTGCTGGTAAAATGTTTAACAGTATAATGAACAATCATCGTCTTTCTACAAGGCTTGATGCTGAAATTGATGAAGTATTAAATCTACCCACGCTCCTGTGATGTCCTTTCACTGAATATGCCATAGCTTAGGCAATGAATAAAAATATAAGATAATGCTAATTTAAATTTCACAAAATTTTATAATACATTTTATTATTATTATTATTAATATTAATGTGGTACAAATTGAATTAAAAAAATTAAGTTAAATATAAAAGATTTGTAGTTGAATTTGTGGTTGAATTTGAAAGAGAATTTGAAGTAGATGTCGATGCGTTTATATTTGTGGGATTGCTATTATTGCTGTTGTTGTTGTTATTATTATTATTATTAATATCAATATTATTAATATCAATATTATTACTGCCACCACCAAAACCACCAACATCGCCGCCACCACCAACATCGCCACTGCCACCAACATCGTCATTATCATCACCTTCGCCATTTCCATTGCCATTAACATTAACATTGTTATTAGTTTCGGTTAATTCGGCAGATGTTAAACTTTTAATCTTGGGATATGTTACTTTCTCATCTAATTCATCTTGAGCCCAAACCAACATTTTTAATAAATTTGGTAATTTTGGATCTTTTTCTTGACTTTGTGAAGTTAAAATTGCGGCATTTAGTTCACTAGCTGTACGTAGACGTTGTGATGGGTGAAGTAAATCTCCTACAGGGGATGTGGTTGTGTCATCAAACGCTAACAATGCCATTGATCTCTCGAGTTCTTCAAGAAACTCAGGCTTTTATATTATATATATCAATTAGTTACGCGCGCACATATTTATACAATCTATCTTATATTAACAGACGTATTTGTTTGAATTGTAACCTACATTCTCTTCTCCTAGAGGTGCTAACTCATCTTGTGCGAATTCTAAAGCTTCAGATACTCTTCCTTGTCTAATATATTCTATTAATCTTTGTTGTTGAAGATGGAAATATAATTTTGGATTTGTATCTAATATCTGAAGACATTCAAAAGGAACGAAGGTAAGAAAAGGAATAAATAAAAATAAAAATAAAAGCGGTAGTGAATTAATATAATAATTTTATTATATTGACTCATGTTGAAGACTGAAAAATGATTTTTATCTTCATCGACCATAATGGTCTGAGAGCGTTACAAGAACCATATTCTAATCATTGTCGCTTATATATATATATATGTTTATGCACCTTTTATAGAGAGCAATAAAAACAATTATAATTATAACACTTGCCTCTGGATTTAAATCATTTACACGTTCAATTGCTTCTTCAACATTACCATTTTGAATGGCATTTTTTATATTCATTCTATCATTTATCGAATCTACATCAATGCTTGGTGATATGCCACATTCTTGACTAAATGTTTCAGCTGCATCTTTATATCCTTCAATCACAAAGTAATTCATAATAAGTTTATTTAAATCTCTATTAGTAAAAATTATTATTAGAATATTATTTTCAACAAATAATTTAAAACGGTATAAAAGGAATAATATATATTATATATATATTAATAATAATAAAACATACGATTTATCAATTTTAACTTCTGACAATTTTTTTACCCAGTCATCTTTTGTTACAAGCTTTTTCCTAGAGCTTGACTAAAAAATATTTTTTTTAAGAAGGCATTTAAATAATAAGAAAAATCATTCAGAACTCGTTGGTTGAATAATACTTGCCATTTTGTCAGCTTATATAAATTATTAATATTAATAAGTAAATTCGAGTGGAAAAAAAAGATCTATCTAATTTTGGAGGCAAAATGTCACACAAGTAATAGTATTTATCATCCCGCAGTAAAAAATGGACCCTTTTTTTTAATATTTAGTTACACGAGAACGTTATCGTCCATCTATCAATTATCGCAAGGCTTTAAAAAAAACAAAGCAAAAATGCTACTTTTTGACTCTGAAAGAAAACAAAAACATCAAGTTCGATATACCGAATTTCAAGCAATTGTTTTAGCAGGTTATGGTAACAGGTAATTAGTTTAATTGGTTCTTTATATATATACTATAATAATGAGGATATAAGGATATAAGGATAATAAGAATAATAAGGATAATGATATTTTATGTTTGGGTGTGGTAATCTATTTAAAGACTTTATCCACTCACCGAAGATAATAATGTTCCAAAAGCATTATTGCCGATTGCCAATAAGCCAATGCTTTACTATGTTTTGGACTGGTTAGAAAGAGCAGGAATTTTTGGTAAAACTTTTAATAATAATATAATAATTGTAGTTACTTGTAACAACGATACTTTTAGGATTAATTCTTTTTTTAAAAAAAACTATAATAATCAAATCTATATACATTTTCTTTTAAAGATGTAATCATTATCACGGAATCAAATGGAGAGTATAAGATAGGACAATATATTAAGAATGTGTATGAAGGAAAATTAAAACCGATTTTGGAAGTTGTGAAAGAAGATGTTGGTACTGCTGATGTATTAAGATGTGTGAAAGACAAGATCTATGTATATATATATATATATATTCCTATTTGTATATATTTCTTTTTTAAAAAGAGAAAAATATTAATAATAACAATTTTTATCATAGAATGATTTTATAATAATAAGTTGTGATTTAATTTTGGATTTGCCACCACATCAATTATTGGATTATCATCGAAAGCATAATCCTACTTTTACGGCACTTTATTCCGAACCAAAAAAATCAGAAGGTGTAACAGGAGGTAGCGGTGGAAGTAGTGGTTGTAAAGATGATGGTAAGTCTGTGTTTTTTCCTCTTTATATGTGAACTTTTTTTATTCTTTGTTAATTTAATAATTTTAATTACAAGTTAAGCAGTTTGTTGGTGTTGACGTAACAAAATCACGTTTAGTTTATCTTGCATCGAGTGCAGATTTGGATGAAGAACTTTCTGTGCGCATGTCACTATTATGGAAGTGAGCATATAATTTATATATATATTATTACTATAAATATTATCATGATTATTACTATCAAATAATAAGAATAATAATTCAATATATAAATATAATATAAATATAAATAGATTTCCACGTTTAAATATTCTTACAAAATTACAAGATTCGCATCTTTACATTTTTAAAAGATGGGTGATTGATTTAATCGTGAATAAAAAATCAATATCTAGCATACGTGAACAACTCATTCCATTATTAGTGAAATGTCAATATCAAAAAAAATTAATCGATAAAGAAGGAATCAATGAATGTAACCAATCATATGTCATTATCATAATTATAATTACTTTATTTGTTGATTAATTGATCCTTTGAAATAACAATAGTTGCCAAAACTCAAGATTCTCAAAAAGTAGCACTTGATTATTCTACAACATGGGTTGATGATGATGATGATGATGATGATGATAGTAGTAATAATAACAATACTAATAAATGCTCAACAATTAAATGTCAAATATATATTTATAAAAATGGATTTTGTGGACGTGGTAATACGGTACCAAAATATTGCGATTTGAATCGTCATGTATGTATATGCTATTATAAGAATAAGAAAAGGTTGTTGATTATTTGTTTATCTTTACTGAATCATTTATAAAAACATATATATTATAAAAATAGATGACTAAAATACGTACAGAAACTCGTGTCTCACAATCTGCAGTAATCAGCCCAAAAACACAAGTATTCCTACTTATATATGTTATATACATGTTTAAAGATCTATTCGTTAATTATTATTAATTCCTTTTCTTGTAGGTTGGATCGGATTCTTTGGTAGGTGATGATACCAAGATTGACGATCGTACCTCCATAAAACGATCAACAATTGGTACACATTGTGTTATTGGAAAAAATGTGAAAATATCAAATTCGGTTATAATGGATCATGTAATTATAGAAGACAAGTAAGGATTTAATTATTATTTAAATATTTATATATATTTATATTTGTTTTTTCTTTTTAATAAATACATTATTTTTCTCCTTTCAAAGTGTAAAATTGGATGGATGTGTTGTATGTAACAATTCAAAAATAATGGAAAAATGCCAATTAAAAGATTGCGAAGTTGGGGGTGGATATATTGTAGTATCCGAAAGTAAGTAAAAAAATCAACAGTAGTAATAATAATAATATTTTTATTTAAAAATTAATTTTTTTTTTAATTTAGCACAAGCGAAAAGTGAAAAACTTGTCGAATTTAGAGATTTAAGTTAATTTGGAAATAAAATATATTATTAACGTTAACACCTTACATATTATTTAAACACCTTATGTAAAAAATATACAAATAAATATTTTACGATGACATCACGTGTCCATTTTTTTAAATAAATATGGTTAAAATTTTTTTTACATTTTGAAAACATCATTCATATTCATTTCATGTGATCTAAAAAAAGGAAAAATGGTATTATTTTGATTTTCATTTTAAAAATTTTTTTATTTTAAAAAAAAAACCTTTACTTACGCGCTTAATTGAGGCTTTTGAGCATATTTTGCTTTAAGAATGTCTCTAATCGAGATTAACAGCTCTTTGTATGTAGGATGTGGATTCTGTGTTAAACTTTATAATAAAATAAAAAAATAAACAATATATTAAGTGTATTGCTTTGGGAAGAAACAAATAATTAATAGTATAATATAATAATATATATATATAAAACTCCATACGATTTAACCAAAGCGTGAGACATTGCACCAGTAGCTTGACCTGCTTCATGTGCATCAGCAGATGTTTGTTCATCTTTACACCTATTAATTTAAGAATTAAATTATTATTGTTATAATTCAAAAAATCGTTATAATCCCCTCCTCACTCCAATCGCCCATTTCGTCACCCTCCAATACACACCCACTAAACATTATAACATCAGCAGGACTCGCCCTTGTTTCTATATTTTTTCTACGAATTTTTGAACTAGAGAACGCATTCGACAGAGTATTTTTCAACCCTTCGACTTCTCCATGTAAATATTTTACACCAACCGAGAACACATTTTTTTTAAAGGAATTTGGACGTTTGATTACACCACGAGTTGAGTAGACGTATGGTAGATCGAGAACGGTTCCTGAATGACAACAATCAAAAACTACCGTTAATCTGACGCCTAAAAAAGAATAATATATATATATTAGGTTAGCTTTATGTTGGGAATATTGATTTAAAAAATAGATTTATTCATGAAATAATTACCAAGCGGAAGAGATTCTACCAGAATATGATGCATATCCTATTAACATGTAAAATTAAAGATTAAAATAAAGTAAAATTTAATTACATATGCTTTAAATCACATACATATACTAAAACACATATACCAAT